>NKZD01001957.1:0-14370 GCA_002370635.1 Metschnikowia cerradonensis | reverse complement strand
TGGGGGGGGGGTATCCCCACGTACTGGGGGGGGGGGTATCCCCACGTACTGGGGGTTTGAAAAGTGCTTCTTAAGTGTCTTTCTGTTGCGTTTGTTGAGACAGTGCCACAGTGCCATAGCAAGTTTAATTCAAATAAGCATAGATTCGCGACACAATAAGCTATTTCAGCTCCATTGGGCACACCGTAACCAGAAAATTCGCCTTTTCAAGACAAAACACCCCTGGGACAACACTCACAAAAATACGAAGATGTTTAAAGTTTAAAAGTAGAAGCTGTGTTAATACTAAGCCCTCTGAAAGCTGCTTTTACAGAAGAGCCTATACTAATGTAAATCTAAAACCTTGCTGGTGTTAGCCGTACGGGCACGGCTTGTCATTGTGGCGGTTCTGGGCTTTATAATTTACAATACAGGCACTGATCCTTAAATGGAAGTTTCATTGTTTCTATTCATCTTTTCAATTTAAGGCATGGGAAGGATCGGAGAATTTTCCTGGCTTGTTGAGAAAAATGCTTGACTACTACCTATGACGTACTCCATGTTTCGGCGAGGCCGCTCCACTGTGCCGAGACTATGGGTTTCTGAACACTTAAAAAATATTTGGACAACCGCTTCCAAAGACACAACTTGTCTGCAGTCGTTTTGTGTAGGGACGAGCTTAGTATCCCCCCATTCATAGTCCCCAGTCTGCAGCCCCATTGTTGTGCCGTGAGGCTATATATCTGCAACATGCAGCTCCCATGCGAACAAGCCAGATTCATGCCGAGCCGGAAAAATCTCATCTCTAGCAATACTTCTCTGTACCACAATATTGCCACGAAAAATGCCTCCTACCACGAGTCCAGAGGATGCTAAATTCCATGAGGCAGCGTCGCCTGACTCTGCGAAATCCCAAAAACCTCGCCGCTCCAAAGCTTGCAAGCAATGCCACTCGTTAAAAGTTAGGTGCATTCCTGTGACTGAATCTGATCCTTCTTCTCCCTGTGTTCGTTGTATCAATTCAAATAAGGTCTGTGAAATCGATAATGTGGAACCAAGGAAAAAACGCAAGAAGCCTTTGAAGAAGGGACAGGAATCTGCAGCTGAACTTAAGGAGGAAATTGCACAACTCAAGCAGGAAATACACACGCTCCGTCAGAACCAAGCTTCGGCCACTGCTGATGGTTATCAGTCAAATAACTCGCCATTCACACCCAAAAATGTTTCTCTGGAAACGTCGTCGCCTCCATTTATGACAAAAACCGACTTGGAGACCGAGTTGCATATTCTCAACGCAGGTTCCATTCCGCTTAAGGACATATCCGAAGACATCAAGGCGTACACTGAGATGAGACATGAAATGCTCAACGGACACAGCAAAAACGATGTGGTGTCTCTTGGGATTATATCGAAAGAGGACGCTGAACTGCGCCTATACAAATACCAAACCATCATCTACCCATCACACTCATTCGTGGAAATCCCACCCACTGTCACTGTTGATAATCTTATAGAGGACCAACCTTTCCTCCTAAATTCTATCATGGCTGTCACTTCTACTGTTCTCAAAGAGGACAGAAACCACAAGCTATGTCTTACCCTTGAAAAGCACGCCATCGCCACAGTCATTTCGGAGATTATGGTGAGTGGTACCAAGTCCGTCGAGCTTGTCAAGTGCCTCACGCTATTGTCGGTGTGGTACAATACCCCTGAATTATTTAAAATGAGAAGATACCACATTCTCAATAGTGTTGCGGTGACTCTTCTCCATGATCTTGGGATCGTGTCCCGCACCTCTTTCCAGTACTCTGGCGAATCCAAAATGATCGAGAAGGCCGACGAAAAGTATCAGGAGATGGAGTACAGAGTCATGGTGTTAACTCTTTACTTCTGTACCGTCAGCTTCTGTCTCATATTGAGGAGAGCCATTTTTGTTAAATGGACTCCATATGTGGAGGAATGTTGCACGATGCTCGAGGAAAGCGGTAACGAAAACTATCATAGTCTTGCTCTCTTTTCAAGACTAAATCATGAGCTCGAGAGAATCAACCAAATAGTGCACTCGCCCGAAAACAGCAAATCGAGGATGCGAATGTCCAACTACACATTTTCCGAGTTCACCACCAGACTATCAATCACCAGAAACCACTTGAGGGATGACGATCATCTTCTCTTGGCATACTTCCATTCTGTGGAGGCATATCTTAATCAGCCGTCTCTTGAAGACTTGCAAATAAAATTCAACGGGCTCAACCGTTCACAAGACTTTCCTTTCAAAACCCTCAATTCGATTTCTCGCTGTACCAGATCCTGTCTTGACTCCCTTTTGGAATTTAACAAGCTTTCATTGGAGGAGGTAGCTGCCCTACCTTTATTCCACTTTTCGAGAATTGTTTACACGGCAGGAATTTTAATGCGTCTCAGGTACTTCATCCTTTCTCTCCCTTCCAGTATCGAGAAAGACTTGGTCCCCGAACACGTGATTGCACAGGTTCTGAAGCTCAATTTAAAAATTCAGTCGGTGAGTGAATTGTATCCAGTGAACTTTCTCGTCAAGAAAATGTGGCTTGTTCTTCGGTTATTCGTTCAGACATATGTGACCCAGGTGAGCGAGTTGATCGCCAAGAACAACAATGGCAACCAACCCAGTTTGGGTGTGATGTCCAAAAATGAGGCTAATGAATACAACAATCTAACGAACTCCTTATTGAAGTATTCTCGCGAGCCTTTGACGATGGCAAACCAACCGCATCCCTTGCACCTTGAGCTCCTATCATTTGCAGCAACAGCCCATGAAAAATCTCATGAGCACGAGAAGCTTCCGGGGATGAAAATGGAAATTCTGCAAGAAACTAAGCCTGTAATGGACGTTAGGTACTCAGCCAAGCCTCTTGAGCCAGTTACTGGGACAAATGGGCAGCATCATTCGCCCCTGGATCCACCAGAAAAAACCCCTTTTGGCAATTTGCTCAACAAACAGCCTGATGCCTCGCACCAAGGGACATCTAGCGGCGCAGAGGCCCTCAGACACTTTCAGACACAGTCACCCATGGTCCCTCCCATCAATACCCCAAGTAACTTTTTGGGTCCAGAACGAAGACCAAGTAGGAATTCCGCAATTGATCGCCGTCTTTCAGCCAGTCAAATGATGGCAGACGCGGGAATGGGGGACAAGGATTCTCTTCTTGAGATTGACGACGAGTTCTGGTCCAATCTTTTGACTGCAGACTCAGACACACTTCACTTTGCTCCGGATAACCCATCGCAAAACGAAAACTTCCTTTATAACGTCTTATGAAACGTTCAGAAGTATAATTAAAATTAATGAACAATTACTAATATGATACAAGTGTACCTTTATGCCAAGCATGCCGTAAAGAAGTCAGCCACTTAAGCGTACGTGCATCCGCGTTTAAAGATGACACTTTCATAACTGCGCAGGTCACTCTGTGACTAGATGTCGACCCCCGCAAGAACTCAGTTCACGATTCTAGATGGGATTCGCCTTCTAGCTGGCTTATTCCTTCTCAACTCCTGTCTTTCTTGGTGGTTTACATCCACAAAAACCTGGGGCTATGATGGCAGATACATTGATCCCAGATATTTGAAGTATCGCACAGTCGGTAGCCCAGTCAACTTGACGATCCAAGAATTGAGCCGCTTCAATGGCACCGATCCCAAGCTCCCCATATACATTGCCATCAACGGGAGTGTTTTTGATGTGACCCGGTCTAGGGAAATCTATGGACCCAAGGGATCATACCGTTTTTTCTCTGGCCGGGATGCAGCACGGGCATTTGTGACTGGATGCTTTTCGAAAGAAGACGAGTTCACATATGATCTTAGGGGCCTAGACCAGCTCGAAGCAGAAGAGGATATAAGGTCATGGCAAAACTTCTATATGGATCACAAGAAGTACTGGCATGTGGGGAGTGTGTCACATGACCCCATAACTGGCGAGCCTCCTAAGCCATGTACACATCAGAAATACCCAAAATAATGCATATACATAAATTGTAAAAAGGTTATTGCAAAGAAGTGATCTAGCTAATATTAGACTTCGTCGCAAGCATCCAAGCCTTCTTTGATCTTTGCGAGCAAAACATCTTTATCCTCTAGTCCTATACTGATCCTAATCAAGTTCTCGTCAACTCCCCATTGTGCGATTTCTTTTAATTCTTGGTAGTGGGCCAAAATCGCGTAGGGGCATGCCAAGGTGAAGTTTGTGCCTAAAGATGGGCCCTTGTGCAAGTTGAGTTTGTCAAAGCATATTTCAGCGTGCTTCGGGTTGTGGAACAAGAAGGAGATCAAGCCTCCGTACCCTCCGTTTGGAGTTTTGATCTCATCGTATAGCTTTTTCGAAGCGGAAAGCGAAGGGTAGAAAACCTTTGAAATGAGTGGGCTGTTCTGTAGTAAGTTAACCACCTCAAGCGAGGTTACATTCACCTTATGAGAACGTTCCTCGAAATCTCTGGAGTTTCTCTCCATGTGAAGTGCATCCTCAGCCCAGTAGTTGTCTTCGTAGTTGACCAGGAAATATTCCTTGAGCTTTTTGTACAGTGGTGTTGAACGGTTCAAGATCAACGATCCACCCATTACATTAGAATCTCCCGAAAAAATCTTGGTCAATGAGGACACCACGATGTCCGCATATTGAAATACAGAAATATTCAAAAAATTTCCAACAGTTTCATCAACAACCACGGGGAAGTTGAACTTGTCCGCCAAAGCTCTGATCCGCTTCAAGTTCGGCGTGGTTAGTAATGGATTCGAGGGGCATTCGCAGAAAAGACCATTGATTTCGATTTCTCCTGACTCCAATCCCTTCTCCATTTCATCGAGAGATGCTTCATCACCGTGGCCATAGAAGATACAGCCCTCGCCGAACTTTCTCAAAATGTTCAAGGTATCAACATAAGGAAAGCCGAAGCAAACCGATTTCTTGGGTTTGTCTGAGATGGCAAGAATTGCCTGATGTGAATTAAAAATAGAGGACATCCCTGTGGGAAACAAATAGACATCGTTTTCAGAGATGTTTTCCCCTCTCTTCACCGTCTCGTCCTCTATGACGGCCCCCATGGCCTGTTCTGCAGTACCACTGATTCTTCTCTTCAAGGCAATTTTCGCCTGGGTGGAGAATTGAAGGTCTAATACACGGCCGAACTTCTCCTCTATGAAAGTATTAAATTCACGGTCCGCAGCCTCATTCTGAGAGGTCAGGTTTGAGCGGATGGACGCCGTAATTGAAGGCGATTTTTTTCTAATATTCTGAGCCTGGAGCTCTTGTCTTGTTCTATTCTGGTGTCTCAAAGAATTTCTGTCATTCTCAAAGAGTTCTTTCAAAGCATACTCCGCAGCTCTTGAAGAGATTCCCTCTCCCGAGTGCTGCCAGAACTGCTTGGCTAACGGAAAGTCCAGTGATTGCATAAAAACACAAGCAATTGTACAGTCTGTAACCGACGACTTTTCGAACTCTGTGGCAGGACTTGAAACTGCCAACTGTAAGAGTCTGCGGACTGCCTTTGGATTGTCACTCTTAGCTTTGATAAACTCTCGGCATAGCTTTGCAACTTTATAGGAGACGAAGATCATACACTTTTCCCCTGACCTGGCGTATTTTTCCTCGAGCTTTGACGCTAACTTCTGAATGATTCCATGTATAAAGAACCTGGGATACCCCGACGTCATTTTATCGGCCACCCAACTCTCCCCCTCTTCGTAAGCCACAGTAGCTTTCCAGGTGGGCAAAGTCACGGAGACCGCATGGGGTGTATTTTCGGGAATCGGCGCCCCGGGTTCTTGTGATGGGTTATGGTCTGCCATGATATATGGTTGGCAGTAGAAGTGTGGAGGAGTACCGATTGGTGTCGCACCGATAACGCTATGACACATCGGTGCGGTACTCAGGTGACATTTCGCAAGCCCACACTGATATTCGAATATCCCGAAACTCAAGGAATTGGTACTAGTTAATTGTTACTTGTTACATATAAAAATAGTGACCTCCGAATATATATAAGCTAGTGGTATTTTGTGTTTGGTAAAACCCAATCATTAATTCTTTTCTTTCTATTATTCTGGTCTGTTCTACTATCCTATAGAATCTGGATCTGGTGTGATTTATTGTCTTGAGTAACTTAACGAATTTTCTATGTATTATTTTATATTTTGCTTGAATCTAATTCAGTGGATGTATGATTTTCAACAATTTTAAGATTTGATGCAGTTAACTGACCCATCTGCAAGCCTCTCCATATCCTTTGGTTTCTCCTCAATTGCAGGCGTAGGAGCCTTACGGTTGTGTTGCATGTGAGACAGAACCAAGTGTCCCGCAGCCAAGGCTGAACATAATGAGAGCTCGGCGGCCAAGACTGCGGATGCAATGATGCAGGCAAGACGGCGAGAGTTGTCACCTGGGTTCGTAGCATGTGGACCACGGACTCCCAACAAGTCCAACATTGCTCCTTGTGGTTCCAAAATGGTTCCACCTCCAATCGTACCAACTTCAATAGATGGCATGGACACGGATATTTGCAAATCTCCTGCTGGTGTCTTATCCATAAGTGTGATACAGTTTGATGACTCGACATTTTGAGCTGGGTCTTGACCACAAGCTAAGTAGATTGCAGTCACCATGTTGGCAGCATGGGCATTGAAACCTCCAACCGAACCAGCCATAGCTGAACCAACCAAATTCTTGCTCACATTTAATTTGACCAAAGCGTCGACATCGGATTTCAACACCTTAGCAACAACATCACGGGGAACTGTTGCCTCTGCGACAACAGACTTACCTCTTCCTTCGATCCAATTGATGGCAGCTGGTTTCTTGTCTGTGCAATAGTTACCTGAAACTGCGACAGTCACCATGTCTTCCCATCCACAATGTTCGGCCATGTAGCTCAATGAGTGCTCGACTCCCTTGGAAATCATGTTCATTCCCATGGCATCTCCGGTAGTGGTCTTGAATCTGATGAAAAGCGAGGTACCAGCAATAGCAGTCTTAATATGTTGTAAACGGGCGAATCTGGAAGTCGAGTTGAACGCTTTCTTGATGATCTTCTGGCCCTCTTCAGAGTCCAACCAAAGTTTGCATGCTCCTGCTCTGGCCAAGTTGGGGAATTGCACACATGGTCCTCTTGTCATACCATCTTGAGTGATGATAGTGTTCACACCACCTCCAGCGTTGATAGCTTTACATCCACGCATGGCTGAAGCAACTAAACAACCTTCTGTTGTAGCCATTGGAATATGGTAAGGCTTGCCATCAATGTACATGGGACCAGCAACTCCGACAGGTAAAGGCATAAATCCAATAACGTTCTCACAGCACGCTCCAAACACTCTGTCGTAGTCGTAGTGAGCATAAGGCAAGCTTTCGGAATCAATGATAGGAGCATTAGCGAGTTTGGCGATCGCCTTACGACGCACCACCACGGCTCTTAAATTGTCGGCTAATTGTTTCTCCAATGCGTACAATGGCACTTTTCCGGCAACGACTAATGAAGATATTTCATCGTCATTCAAACTCTTGAGTTGTCCATCTTGCAAATTCTTAATGCAAAGATCAAGGGGTTGGATTTTCTTAGACGCAGTGAAGGTAAGAGTACCATCGGCGGAGTCCTCTGAATATGACTCATTGCTAGAAATCTTCTGGATTTCCATCTTTCCGTTGGTCTTTTTCTTTTGCGACTTTCGGTTTTTCTTTTGACTTTTTGGAGCAGGAGCAGGAGCAGTAGGACTAGTGATTTGCTCCACAATCAATTTTCTTGTGGCTTGACGTTGCAATCTGTTGGCATTCAAAAAGTATGCGTTGGCGGAAATTGAGAGTGCAAATCCGAATAACAAAAACTTGGAGATGAAGCTGTCTCTGATGGCATTGGAAATCTTCTCGAAAACCAATACAATAGAGTCTTCAATGATGACAAAGGTGTTCAAAGGAGCGTAGACTCTTGGTGCGTAAAGGGTGATTAAAGTTCCACGTGCGCCAATAGTGATGTACTTGGAGGCGGTTTTCGATAAGATTTGAGCATCTGGAATGAGGTTTGACTCAACATCCGACTCGCCGTAAAACCAAGAAGTACCTAACCAAAAGCCATGGAGGGCAAAAAACGACAAGATCATAGCCACTTTTAAAGGCAAAGCAATCGAGATCTTTTCAGTTTGGGTAGAATATTCAAGGTCGGAATTGCGGTTTGCGACGGTCGAAGCAACAAGGGAGGAGATTCCCTCTTCTTCCAAAGCCAACTGTAACTCGCTTGCTCTTCTAGCTCTGCTTATCTCAACCTTGAGGGCCAACATGGCGGAATAAAACGTGTAAACAAGGAGAAGGTCAAAAGCCAAAATGCTGCAACTCAAGAAGCAGAAGTTTCGAAGGCCCTCCATCTCATTGGAAAACAAAGCCGTCACGAGAAGGATACCGATAACTCCGATGTAATCTCTGAGCATACTCAAATTGTGACTAGCCACAGATTTGGAAACTATGGTTTTGACGTCCTGTTGGCTGGGGGAAGACTTTATGACAGTTTGTGCAATAGACACCTTGTGTTTGAATCCGATGATGGCAGTCAAAAATGGGATACCTTCAATCATGGAAATCAAGGAAGCGCCATACTTGGTAAGTTTAGACGTGAAGGCGATGGCAAAGAGAAATGCGAAAGCTGAGGAGACAATAGTGGAGAAGCCGAGCCAGAAGTTGGAGCCGGTGCTCCGAATATCGACAAAAACTCTCAAAAGAGTGTAGATCATGGCAATGTAGGCAACGGTGATGATTGTCACATCGAAAGGCTCGGCACCCTGCACCATTGATTGGGTCTTAAGAAGAGCCTGCTTAGCATAACCGAAAATACGACGCAATCTGTAGTTGCTTCTGGCCCTCCAAGTAAGTCCCTCGTGAGAGATCTTCTTCACACCCAGTAAAGAAGCTTCTAGGTTCTCAGAGGGCACTATCAAAAGACGCTCGTTGTTGACGCCCTGGACACTGTTTTCAATAGCAGGAACAGGCAAGGAATGCATCCGTCTAAAGTTCAAAGGAACAATAGAGATCTGGGTGGCATCAGCATAAGCAGAAGGGTCTTCCACTGGAATCCAGCTATTGTAGTTGGAGCGGCCAGCAGGATGGTAGAAGTAGACTTGGTCTTGCTTCTCAAAAGAGTCGGGCATGTATTCATCCATCACGGCCAAGTATGAAATCGATGCTAGTAAGCATGTGACTATGGAGAAGTGAATCGGCTTGAGCGCCGCTAGTCTTGCTAACGACGTAGCGCCATTCGTTATTTTGGAAAGCATGCTAAAGAATATTAGTAATCAGCAGATAAATTTAGTTGTTGGGCAGTTTGCCCGGTGATTGCTAGGATATGGTAGTTAACAAGGCCCCAGAAATAAAATGTTTATACATACACGTTGGAGTTGTCGTGCAAGCAGAATGGATGAACCTTGAGCTTATTTTGTATGAGGAATTTTTTTCGGTGGTCTGAATGTCCGTACGCGCCGTCTTGAATGTACAGATCTATACGACCAGACGCGAAGAGGTGACGACAAGGACTAATAGAAGAGTTCGTGGCTTTCGGAGATTTGGTTCAAAAAGTGGAGTAAAGAACAGGAAGTTTCAGATTAGTAGGAGTTTATTATAAGCAGATAAGCAGACAAGCAGACTACTAATTTTTTTTTTAACTAAGCCGTGTTTCAGGCACTTTTTTGGTCTCCGCATTGTTTTACGGTAGGCCATACTTCGTCTCTCGCAGGGCTTGTTGTGCAGGTGATGTGCGGAAAGGTTACGCCTAGTTCAAATATTAGGAACACGTAAGTGACACATTAAAATTGTCATCTTCTTTGGATGGATGAGAATTTGTAGAGTGGAAATTGTAGAGGTTGAAATTTGGAGAGCAGAATAGAAAATTTCGCGATAGTTCCACAGCGGAATGCTAAACTACTCTTGGGTTGTTTATTCTTAATGTATTTACAGTGGTAAGTTCTTTGTATGCTTCCTCCGCCTACAACAAAAGTTAAATTCATCGAAAATGCGAAGAAACTACGAACCTTATATCAACACCAAAATGAAAATTTTACAGGAAACCCAAAGTCAGCCATCAGATTTCTTTCGAATCGAACACATTCAAATCGAGCAAGATATTATAAATAGACTAAATTATTTTTTGAAATTTTGTCATAAGCCTAAGGGAGTACATCTCCTCATGCAAGTCGCATTAAAACATGCTTTTTATGGGTCGCAGCCAGAAGTGGAAATACATCCTCATTGTTCGAACAAGGCTAGAGGGGCCCAATAACTGCACCAAATTTTCAGACGACGGATGTGGCTATTAAATTCATCGGACAAGAAATCCGCCTAAGCGTTTTCCTAAAAGGGACATGGGGCTCGTAGAAGCCTGGGCCTCTCTGCAGTCTGGTGCCTCGCGCAAGTCAATTGAATTGCCCCTTCGGGGAATTTGTCTCAATGCGCACTCCAGTTTTATAACTTATTGGGGTAATACCCAGGGCCGCGTACCCCAAGTACCCACGCCAAATCTCAAATATGGAACCTCCACTTCCCGTAAACAGAAATAATTCCTGTTTCAGCAATAAACCTCCCATGAGCCTCTGTGAGCCTCATTTTCATATGTATATATTCTGCTCCCATCCCTCGTAGTTTTCTTTTCTTTCCTATCTTTCACAGTATCTACTTTGCATCTCTCAGATCCTCTCATCACAAGATAGAATGAAGTCTTCCACAATCGCCGCCACCCTCGCTTTGGCTTTACTCACAAACGTTCAAGCAGCTCCTGCTAATGTTGCCGTCACAGAAACTTCTCTCTCCAAGAGACAAGTGGGAGAAATCAATGACTTGATTCTCACCTTGAACTCTCACACTGTCAAGAGAGGCTTGATTGCCGACCCAGTCGAGCTCCAGACCAGAGAATATGCCATCGTCACCCAAATTTTGGCTGCCATCAACTCCACAGACCTCGCTCCTAAGATTATCCAGGGTTTGGTTGACAACAAGACTTTGCAGCCAATTGTTACCAAGGCTGCCATTGCCATCATCAAGAGTGGTCTCATCTCTTTGGAGACCTTGTTAAAATCTTTGAACGACTCTGGTTTGGCTACCAAGGTCATCAAGGACTTGATCAACGACTGTTCTTTCTACCAGGACATTTTCAAGTTGGCCTTGACTGAAATTGGTAACTTGGTCGACAAGATCGAGGCCAAGCTTGCTGGTGACTCCGTCAGTGTCAAGAGATTCTTGGACGAGACTGACGACTGGGTTCCTACTCCATCCAAGAGATACGACGAGGACAGTGTTGTTAACAACTTGTTGGAGTCGTTGGCCAACTCTGGTTTGGCTTCTTCCGTGGTCAGAGCTTTGATTGTCGACCCTCAATTCTTGCTGTTCGGTGTCGACTTGCTTAAGGAGTTGTTCAACCAAAACCTTATTGACTTTGGCAGTTTGATCTCTGCCCTTATTGACTCTGGTTTGGTCACTTCTTTGTTCAAGGAATTCTTCAACTTTGAGACCTTGAAGACCGTCATTTTCAACGCTTTGGCTGCCGCTTTCAACAACTGTGGAGGTTCTACCATTTCCGGTACTCCAACTGGTCTTACCACTCAAACCACTACTACCACCACACTTCCAAGCTTCACTGCTACCGGAACTGCTGTTCCTTCCGGTACCAGCTGCAAGAAGAGAAGAAAGAGAAGATCTTACAACTACTAAGTTGTTAGAACAACAGGAGAATTACTACTACAAACAGGAAAAAAAACAAAAAAGCCCTATGAACATAATGCATTGCTAAAGAAAGAGGAGCTGATCTATCAGTATATACCACTGAGTTTCTCTGTGAGAAACTCACTTCCACCACTTTCTACCTTTTTATAATTTTTCGTTCTTTCGCTACAAGAACTACTTTATTGACTCACCTTGTGAGGGATCCCCTCTTCTTTAGTTGCATACACAATAAAAATTGAAATATGATACTTTATTATAGCGCATTACTGCTTAGGGCAATTACCCTTTTGGGCAACTTCTTGGAATGCACATGCAGGCACATACCGCATTCCACTATGCTATTCTGGATATTACAATTCCAGGGGGTTTTTCAACAATTTCCCGTGATCTGAAATTACTTCCACTGATGTCTTAATTTAGTAATGTAATAGAAGTAATATAGGCCAAATCTAATCAGTCCTAAAACAGACTAATAGCTATTAAAGAAGACTTTGTACTCAAGGTTGCGGGAATTCCAGCCAACATAATTTTAGGAGTTACTCCTTATGTATCTTTCGGGAATTTACGAATTCATCATATTACAACACAGTGCACCCAAAACCACTGTGATATGTATCCCCACACCAGACTCAACAGAAATACTTTTCATGGAGCTTGCTAAATCACAGATATCAGATGAATTTTTCGGATCAACATTTTTGATGTAAATCTCTTGATAAAATGGGTTCTTGTGTGAGAATCACTGGAGTGTCTTCATGCTTGATATGAAGTAATAGAGGCACTTATGTTCTTTTGCATAATGCAGCGCTGCATGTAGCGAGCTTATACAGGAACATACATGCCCGGGGTACGTTGCATTTATTGTCCTAGTTAGGATATGATTTCAATACTCTCCCGCCTTACCAAGCTTTGGCCAAGCTGTCCTAGAAGTCCCCGATGATCCTGAAGTATGGATTTCCAATGTAGTGGTATTTTCCGTTACTCTGAAATTTCGAAGACGACACTCAAACTCCTTATAGTATACGAAGAAGTCTGCCGTACTCAGAACAACTCATGGGTGAACTCTGGTCTCTAATTCTTACATGTATTTTTAGGAATTCATTTGTCAGACTTTGTTATTCCTTCGCAATTCTCTTCAGAGAAATTTTATGGTACTGTTTAGTTGGGGCGGAGTTTTATATAACCAGTGTAGGGTACACTGGAGATGGTCCAGAGGGGCCATTTGAGATCCATAAGCATACTTTACCTGGGGCTCCCATTGCGCGCATCTTCAAAGCTCTTTGTCACGACTAGGATACTTAGCCTTTTTTATAATGCTATAGTTCTTATGACAAAAAAAGAAGTCTGATTTTCAAAAAAACATCTAGAACACCTTTGAATTCACATTTTGTCTCATAATGATCCGCAAAATTTTGAACTGGTGTTAGAATTAATATGCGACCTGAGGCTCTAACCTGTATTCGCAAGGGTTATAAGCTTCTAACGGGCTTCTAAGTTAATCGGATCTTTTCCAGGAATGATGACCTAACGGTTACTGCGTATTCTGAACGGCTACTATTAGTAGGAACTCGCCCGATCAGCGTTATGGGCAATCTTAGTTAATTAATGATAACTGTATTAGACTATAAGTATCTAAGATTAGGTAGTGGAGTTCTCCTGTTCAAAGCTAGGATCTCGCCCCCTTTATATATTTGGCGCTATTGGGGATAGCTGCATAAAAGCGGGATTAATAAAAGCGGGGAATGTTCCTGTGGCGCACTGCTGCCTCATTGTGTTGGAAAATAGCAACGACTGAGCGCGCACAGCGTTCTAGGCTTGCTGAGCACTGCGTCTATTTTCACATGCTTCAGTTGCCGAGAGCAACCGAGGATGAGTGAAGGCCAACTCCCGCATATATAAGGAGGCCTTTGCGACTTAACTTCTATTAGATAACTAATCCAATATCTCTACTGAGGGAGCAATACCAAGATGCCTCCCAAAACCAGACCCACCAATACTCCTCGTAGTGCTAACGAGAATCATACTACTTCTACAGCGAACACTTCTCGTGAAGTGTTCACTTATCTAGATGAGACTATGAGATCTATATCCTACAGCAGGAAGGGCCCTCTGGATCTTGAACCATGGTTACTCTACGGGCCGCCTGATTCCCCATCACTTCTGGCTGATATGGAATTATCAAATCTACACATTGGAATCCTGTATTCAATTGGGTAGATTCCATATCTAACAACTGTGTAAGAACTTAACAGTCACCGACTCTTTTAGTCTTATAAGTCGAACGTAATCCTTACGTCCTATAGTTTATCATGGTATGTATTGAACCTAGAATAGACGAGGAACTCCCTAATTTATCCAAGGGAGGAAAACCCCGTTGTTATATACACTGGTTGTATGCAACCCTGTATATACATGAAACATCTGCACGTTATATGCAAGTGTTACCCGACCGGGATACCTTGCATCTCAGTATCCTTGTGAAATCGTTTCCTAACATAACAATGTTAGAATTATAATGCGACCTGGGACGTTAAGCCTGTATTCGCATGAGGTTATAAGCTTCTAACGGCTTGTCAAAGTTTATGGATCGTTTCCAGGAACGTTCCCTTATTGGTGGATGCGTCTTCCTGATCGGCTACTGTTAATAGTAGGTACTCGGCCGTATCAGC
>NKZD01001956.1:0-20765 GCA_002370635.1 Metschnikowia cerradonensis | reverse complement strand
AACTTGTCCATTTGGTTTGAAAGACTGTGCGAAGGGGTACGAAACATTTTGTCGCGCTAGTTTGAATCATTTTGTCGCACTGGTTTGAAACATTTTGTCACGCTGGTTTAAATCGTTTTGTCGCGCTGGTTTGAATAATTTTGAAAAACACTGTATACAAAAGCATGTGGCAGAAAATTTGAAATCTAAAACAAAAATATCAGCAACTTAAATTTTAGATACCAACAGTTTAATGAATCAATGACTCAGGTTTATTTTAAGTTTCACCATGAGTAGCGCACTACCAATGATGTCCATTGCCCACGCTTCACTATCAAATTTTAGCTTTACCATGTGCATAGTAGACTTGGTAATCCAGACTAGCTCTCAGTAAAAGCCAATCCTTGCTATGAACCAATCCTTGCTATGCATCAATCCTTGCCACATACAAACCTAAAAACTATCCAAACCATTACACAAGCCAAACTTTGAGAGCAGCTCTAGATCCATATTTGAATAATCATCAACAACTACAAATACTGGCATTCCTAAATCTGACACTAATGATTCTATTAAAAACATATAATTGTCAGAGATTTAAAGTTTAATAGATGATCTGGTGTTTTCTGATCCACCGAGTCATAAACAAACCTGTTGTTACCCGACTATTAGTGTCTAGTAATCCTTCAAGATCTGGTTAAGCTCGTCTCTCTTCACACAGTTCTCAAACTTGAAGCAAGCAGCCAATTCGTCAAGCTCCTCGAACGACAAGTCCGCGTAGAAGTCGGCATACTCATGCTGGGAGTACTGAGAGAAAAGCAAATCTCTAGTGACTCTGGAAACGTAATCGGTTACGGTCCAGTTGGTTGGGTACAACACCTTCTTGTACTTCTCTGGGAGATTAGACTCAATGTGTTGAATCAAATTCTCGTAGATCTTGCTATTCTCAGGTGCAATGTCATTGCCCCATCTGTCCAAGCCCAACTTCCTCTTCTTGTGTAACCAGTCTCCAAAGATGGAGTAGAGTTTGGAGTTAGGGTCCACATGCACCATTCCCTGGTATCCAATATCTTTCCAGAGCCAAATGGACCAGGAGATGGGCTTTTTGTCGCCAGAAGGGTCTCCACTCTTGTAGATCTTCAACTGATCCTTCAAAACGTGGTATCTGGATCTGTTTATGGAAGCAGCATCCGTGTCGCCGCGGAAATCTGAGGCATAAACTGGGCCGAACTCTCCATTCCACACAGGGACGTTGTGCTTCGTCATGTACTCAAGTTTTCTCTCGTAAGACTGTTTCAACTTGTTGAACTGCTCTTCTTTACCCTCGTAAACATCCAGACGTCCAGGGAATCCAAACAATGTGTAGTCGTGGATGGCATACACACAGTTGGGCAATGGTTTGTCAGGGAATTGTCTGAAGTCCATGGCATAAGTGTTTCCGTCCAAGAACAAAATGTGGTTCGGGTCAACGGCACGAATGGTCTTGTCAAGCTCAGCATAATAGTCTGTAAGCTTACTATGGTCACTCAGAGCAGGCTCGTTCAAAGGATTGTAACCAGCCACCCACTCATTGTCCTTATAGTGCAAAGCGATTTCTCTCCACAAGTTGAGGATAATGTCCCGGAAGATTCTGAACGTCCAGAATTGGGCCTTGTGGGTTTCAGAGTCGCAATGCCAGTCCTGGTTTTGACCGCCGGGTGCGGTGTGGAGATCCAAAATGGTGTAGATGCCGTACTTCGAGCAAGAGTTCACCACACGGTCAAGCAACTCAAACCCTTTGGGGTTGATCTTGAACATGTCACCTTCATCGTCGAGAAAGTGTCTGTAGTTGAAGGGGATTCTCAAGCAGGTGAGACCCAAGTCCTCTGCGTAGAACTTGGCATCAGCGTCAGTCCAGAAGTACTCGTAAAACTTGTCAAAGTAGAAGTTGAATTTCTCCTCTCCCATCTTGGCCTTCAAGACCTTCTTGTGTTCGGTCTCGTGGCCTGGATATCCGGTAATAAAATTCTCCATGTTGAGGTGGCCACCAGTGGCTGCTCCCTTTAAGACAATTTCCTTACCTTCAGGATTGACAATCTTTGTTCCTTTGACTTTTAAAAATCCCATTTTCGAACTGAGTGTTATTTGTTAATTTTTTAATAATGTTAAAGAGTTGATGGGACTATTTGTACTCGAAACTACATGGTAACTTACGAAATGAAACGGTATTTCTGGCGCAAGGTACCTCAGAACGGAAATGATGAGCGGAGGAGATTTTGGGCCTCCACAAACATTCTACATGAAACAGGGTATGTGGGGTACTGAGGGGGTCGCAGCGTTCGTCGAAACCACTTCCCAATCCGTTTTGAGGAATCGCGCCGATTTCCCTTTTAGTACTTCTCCGACCGTCTTCGGCCGTCTGGAATTTACTGCATATAAGCGCTTAAGATGCACCCCACGTATGCAATACTCTAGCAAGTGCGCTTCTGTTTAACACCTTCCTTCCATTTGATAGTTTCTAAATCGTCTTCCCAAAGTCTTTTTTGAAATTTTCAAGCTAGAGACAAGTAAAGGTAGGATCTGGTTGTGTAGGAGTCGAAGTTTTATCAAAATAAGTCCAACTACGTGCCAAGTTTCAGGCATCGTTGAAACACCTTAAGCGCCTTGCAGATAAAGTCTCGGTTGCAAGTCCTAAACTCGGGGTGTGCAAGACAGGTGATCTTGGTGAGTGACGCCCAAAAACACGCTTTTGTCCTGAAAATCCCCCTATTCCCAGAACTATAAGTTTTCAAGATCTGCCGTATATTATTAGACCTCATTCTTTTGATCATTACAACTACAACTTGATTTAATCTTAACCTTTTAAGTAAGTTGAACAAATACACTATGAGTAGCCAGGAGTCTTTGGACCGAAAAGAGGTCGATGTTGTTGCTGAGGGACAAATTGAAGAGCCTGTCACCATTAAGGACTACATGGCAGAAGAAAGGGCCTGGTGGAAGGTTGGCCACTTGAGAATGTTGAGTTGGGCAGTCTTTTTGATCACTCTCACCTCCACAAACAATGGATATGATGGCTCGATGTTGAATGGTTTGCAATCTTTACAATACTGGCAAAAGGATATGGGACATCCCCAAGGCCAGAGATTGGGTGCGTTGTCGAATGCTACCATTTTTGGTAATATTGCTGCTATCCCTCTTGGCGCATGGTTGAGTGATCGTTTTGGAAGAAGGCCGCTGATCATCTTCGGCCAGACTTTGACCGTGATTGGAGCCATTTTGCAGGGTGTCTCTACTAACTATGGGTTTTTCTTGGGTAGCAGATTGGTGCTTGGTTTTGGTACTTGTATTGCTACTACTTCGTCACCCACTTTGATCTCGGAGATTTCTTACCCCACCCACAGAGAAACTGGCACCTTCTTCTACAATACTTCTTGGTACCTTGGAGCCATGATTGCTTCTTGGGTTACCTATGGTACGAGAAACCTCAACGGTAAAGCTAGTTGGACCATTCCTTCTTATATGCAAGGAGCCTTGCCTTTTTTCCAATTGGTTTTCTTCTGGATGGTTCCTGAGTCTCCACGTTACTACATCTCCAAGGGAAAGCACGAACAAGCTAGAAAGGTTTTATCCAAGTTCCACACGGGTAACTCTGAGGAACCCAGAAAGAAGGCCTTGGTTGAGTTTGAAATGCGTGAAATCGAGAGCTCTTTGGAGAAGGAGAAGATGTACGCGCAAACCTCATACTTGGATTTCTTCACAAAAAAGAACCTCAGAAAGAGACTTTTCTTGTGCACTTGGGTTGGTTTGATGATGCAGTTGTCTGGTAACGGATTGGTTTCCTACTATTTGGTCAAGGTGTTGAACTCTATTGGTATCACCGAAACTGACAGGCAATTGGAAATCAACGGATGCTTGATGATATACAACTTAGTGATTGGAACAACTTTGGCTAGTTCTGTTCGTTTCTTCAAAAGAAGATTCATGTTTATCACTTGTTTGACTGGTATGATGATCACTTACATTATATGGACTGCGTTGTCAGCAGTCAACCAACAAAGACACTTCAGTGATAAGGGACTTGCCAATGGAGTGTTAGCCATGATCTTCTTCTACTACCTATTCTACGACATTGGTTTGAATGGTTTGCCTTTCTTGTTTGCCACAGAAATCTTGCCTTACTCCCACAGAACAAAGGGTATCAACATCCTTCAGTTTTCTTCTCTCGTTGGCCAAGTCTACAATGGTTACGTCAACCCTATTGCCATGGACGCGATCAGCTGGAAGTACTACATTGTGTACTGCTGCATTCTTTGTGTCGAGCTTATTGTTGTTATTCTCTTCTTCCCAGAAACGTCTGGTTACACTTTGGAGGAAGTGGCTCAAGTGTTTGGTGATGAGGCACCGGGATTTGGAAACAGGCAAATCGATTCTGGTCCCAAGAGATCACTTGAGCATGTTGAACGTGCCTAGGTTAGTACATATAAATGGAAGAATTTTCACTTCGTTAAACTTTATTGTAGATCTACAGACAGTCTTTTTTATTTTACACTTATTAGAACTAAGGGGTTTGCGTGCGAGCAATCAGTTTCCCCTTTTATTTTCATATTGTTTCTTCCTGTATTCTTCTGTTTATTTTCATAGCGTGTTTTTTTTGTTGATATTATATTTTCTTCTTGGAATCTTGTTTTTTGTTATGCTTTTGTTTTTCTTATATTGTGTTTATTATCTTATATTGTGTTTATTATCTTATATTGTGTTTATTATCTTACATTGTATTAACATTGAGACATGTACAAGTGCACCTCCTCCACGATTACCAGTGATCCTGCCACTACCTCGGTATAAGTAGAAGTGAAGGAGGAGTAGTAGGGGTTAGAGCCAGCAGCATTGGGCAAGAAAGGGTTGGAAGTGATTTTGGGCGAAGTTTGCTCCGTAGATGGAGATGCCTTAACGGAATCAGAAGCAACAGAGTCAGATGGAATTGAAACTGAAGCAATAGAAGCAGAGGGAGTAGAAACAGATGGAGCTGAAACAACAGTAGAAGAGTTCGCGTCAGTAGTGGCAGAAGCAACGAAAGGCACAGTCAGCGTGCCACCCGTGGCATATACTGTAGTCAAGTTACCATCGGTAGTGAATCTGTATTCCAAAATAGTCACTATCTCCGCAACGGTGGAGGTGATCACCTCGGTGACATTAGAGTCGTCAGCTGCAAGGGCCAATTGAAGCGACTGGAGAGCAAAAAGAAAGACAACAAGCAATTGGTTCATTTTAGGAAAGTGGGGTAAAAGAGTGTGGGAGGAACGATCTAGGTTTGCTTTTTCAAAACTTAAAGAAAAAACGGCGAATGATCATTTATATATCAACATGGACTTAGATGGCTTTACACTAAAGGTAAATAATAAAGATATCTGCAAGATCATGCACAAGCGCTGTGCGGTGCTTGCTTGCGCGGAAAACCGCGTAGGGTAGCTTTTCAATGGCATTCCAAAGCTTCGTTCTATCCACGACCCTGTCACATGCTTACATTAGGTTGAGATGGTTAATAGAACATATATATATATATATATTTGGGATGATTTCTTATTTGGCTTTAATTGTGTGTTTTCTTAATTACGGGTTGTTTTATGGTGCATGGGCCGGTTTGAACCAATATTGTGGTGTTCGCAGCCAGCACTAAAGATCTTCAAACCAGCGTTGCCTGCCTCGGATAATCGTTCCGACAGATTCAGCTGGGAAGCCTAGATCCACATGTTTTAGCCAGGAGATAAAGTGGGAACGCGAATCCGCCCATTTGGCGCGTGCCCTTCTCAGTTCCTCAATGCATTGTTTACTTTGTTATAGTGGTGAGTGAAGCTTACAATGGTTGTTTACTTTAAAGGTGTTTTTTAGCGAAGTCAATGGAGTGAGGTTGAGTGAGCAAGTATTAGTGAAAGGTTGACCTTATACCGTGATTAAAAAAAAAAAAAAAACTTAAGCGTTTGCACATATTTAATTTGAGGGAGTAAGCCTGTTCGGAAAAATAGCCCTGGGTTTATGAAAATGGCCATAAACAGCGGCATGGCATGGGCTCGAAGGCTGGCTAAAACGCGAATTAGATTAGAAGCGGTGCGGCGAGCGTGGGTCGTGCATATTCGGCGCTCTCGCGCTCACTTTTCGAGCGTCATTTTCGCTATACCCAGCATTCTTCTTACTGGAACTGCCGCGCATGCTCTGTGTACATGGCACCTCGGACTTAGTGAGCTTCTCAAAAGATTTGCCGAGGACAACGAGGGTTCTTGGACTTCCCAGAAAATATCAGGTTTGGCATTTTTGACTTGGGTCATGTCCTTTTAAGCGTTTCTGACCTTGGCCACGCGCTCTGGCGCCATCTACGTATCTCCACAAACTGGCGTGTCTTATTAGCAATCAATTCGTGTCACGTGTTTCACATCTCTCACCTTCACATCTCTCGCGTTTTGTGTACTTTAATAATCTGTGACATTAAGTCTGCTGCTTCTCAATGTTTTGGCTCCGTTTTCTTGGGTCACTGGCTTAATCGTACTATACCCCGTAAGAAGCGTAGATTAAGGTGATTCTTATGCCCAACTAAGTAATTCTGATACTCAATTAAGTAATTCTGAAGCCCAATAAAAATCATTCTGATTCCTGATGAAAGTAATCCTGAAGCCTGATGGCATAATATAATCCTTGACAAATGATACAATTTCAGTTCCCAAAATTAAGCATTGTTCGACTCCGAATGAGCCTTGGTTCTTCTCTTGACATCATCCACCCCCTCCTTCAAATGGGGGAACTCCTCCACAAGCTTCTCACCCAATATATCCTGGAGCTTGCTGAAAGCAGTCATCTTACCCTTCAATTTGGCGTTGAACTTGGCAGTCACCTCCACAAACTCTCGAGTGTAGATATCAGGGTTCCTGCCATCCTCAATATACGTCAAAACATCCACAGGTATCGGATATTGCAGTGTAAATGGGCTGTCCGTGAGTCCAGACAACTGGCTGACCACCTGGTTTGTTTTCTGGACCAAGGCATTCTGAGACTGGGCAGTTCCCTGATTATCATGGACCAAGACACCCAAATCAATGAAGGACTCTACAAGAGACTGGATCCTCGATGCCGTGGAAGCCAAAGCTTCGTGGTTGCCTTCGAATGAAAACTCGGACGTAGTCATGGCCACAAGTCAATAATCAGTGAGTCAAAGACGTGACAATAAGGCGAGCAAAGATATACGAGTGAGTTGTGTGCAGGACAGCCCCAAGGCACCTCTATAACCGAGAAGACGAAATATTCCAAAGTCCGATCAAAGAGGAATTTCTAGAAACTGGTTGCAATTGTGGTGCTTTTGGTTGACGCCAGGACTACCATCCGGTGTGTCACGTGGAAGGTATTTTTCCACATACCATCATTTTACATTTGGTGAGACGCAGAAAAAAACCACTGGCCTTGTTCCACACCATAGCGCTTTTACACTTGCAACTTCAAGTGCAACCCAAATTTCAAAGCACAGGCGAATACACCAGAATTACACTCGCACATCGTCAAGGGCAGAACATCAGCACTGTCGAATTGGGATCTTGCGCTCCATAATGCAGTTTCCTGTGATACTTCGGTATACACCCACCAAATGGGCAGAAGCCCAGTACAACCGGCCTGTAAATTCGCCCTCCAAGTTCGTCACCCTCAGCTACCAAAACAAGGACCTCGACCTGGCGTCGCCTTCCCCCACCAGAAATGCCTCTGTGCCGCCTCATGCTCAGCCAATATGTGCAGTTGCACCCACAGCGAGGAAACGGTATCTACAGTCATTATCGGCCGAGAGCCTCGAAAAACCAGTCCACGAGTCGCTCCGGGAAATGACTAACTACCATCACAATGCCGCCATAAAACCCCTTTCTGTGGTGGAGGCAGAATGGTATCTCGACGTGACTAACGTAGCGCAGAGACTCAAGTTACTACGCGAGACTTATAAAGTCATCAAATCCGTCCGCAAAAAGAAGTTGATGGGAGAGAGGGCCGATTTCAGAAGCCTCTTTGATTTGCAGCCTTCGGGCAACCTCAGTCCCAATCCAATAGATGATGATAAACACTCGCAGCTCAAATCTGACGATGAAGACGACCCATATACTTCGCTCCATCGGCCACCACCCATTCCCAATAGAAGAGGAAGACCCCGGAAAAAGCGAGGCGTCGACCGTAAGCCTCCTATGTCTAGAAGTGATCATAAAAGAACCAGGGCTAGTCTTCGAAGAAATATCACCCCAGATGCGCCCTCTCTGCCTGCAGAGAAAATCTTTCCAGCATCGGCGGTCCCCGAGCAACTGACCGAAGGCCGATATCTGAAATCAGAAAAGGAAGACTCTTCGTTATCTAGCCAGAACGAGCGGCTGGCCACGCCCAAAAGCCCGCCTCCCAAACCGGCTTCGCACGTCTCCGGGGTGAGTACTTTACCTAATACCTACGAACAAAAGCATAACCTGGGTGTGCCTAGCAGCTCGCCAGTTCCTCCAGTTCCTTCCCATGGAGCTTCAATGGAGGGCAATGCCACCCAAAATCTACAGCCTGAATCTTTTGCTTTATACACGAACGAGAATCGCAACCTCATAGAGAAAGTATCCCAGCTGCTCGAAGAAGATACAACCCACGGGGTTCGGGTTTCCACCATGTCACCCAGGTCAAATGTACCCATGGCAATGCCCGTAACAGAACCTTTACAATTCCCAAATGCCGCTGGGAATCGGATGCTTAATTCTGCAAACAATAAAATGCCCCTCGTGAATAATGACACCAAAAGAGGAGTGGCGCACCGGGCTAGGACCAGCTCATCCGCTTCAGAGATACTAAATGACATCTATAGCCGTGCCGAGCATGCATCAATCACCGCACTGTCGTACGGAAATGTCACGGAGTCCGTCAACAGGAGAAAGGATGACCACGTAAAAGGTTACCTGGAGTTGCTTCAGGAACTAGATCAGCACCGCTTGACTGATTCTGGCTCAGCACAAAATGTTGCACCTTATAACCGCCAACCGCACCCTGCTGCACCAGTAGCCTACTCCGGCCCACTACCAAGTATACGGCCTGTTAAGCCAAACTCTTTGGTGGTGTTTCCAAAGCAGAAGGATTCCTACCGACGTCCGCCAGCCTGAACAGATATGGCGACATTGAAATCAGCCTAAACAATATAGCAAGTTCAAAGCAGACTTACACCAACTATACTGTGTGCGATTACGTGGCCATGAACTCGCTAGTACTTCTACATGGGCCAGAACTATAAAGGCTCTGGACCACCCAAAGACCCGTGTCGTCCGTCTCCTGTCTACCCAAACCAAAACCAACACCATTACTTCAATCATAAACAAAACCAAAACCAAAAGATAAACCAAAAGATAAACCGTGTCTCGCTAGACCTCCTGTACGGACATTATGACGTGCGAACCGGCTGGCCGTCAGGAAAAGCCACCTCATTGAGATTTTCCGCCGGCTATGAGTATTGCTGATTCAGACCCATGTAGTGCAGACAGTGCGGACCACAATGTATCAGTTTGAACTGTGCGATACTTGATCGTTTGCTGGTATCAACCCTAGGGGCCGCGCCAAATTCTTTAGTCGTACAATAACTAAATTTCTTATCTAAGCCAAGCCACTGCGCCAATCACAAAGCCTTCATTTCACTGCTAAAACCACAAGGCATTTTCGCTGCTCATTCAACCTGTCCCCTTCCGTCGATACTGTATCCAGCCCCTCGCCTGTTCACCATGCAACGACCTAAAATGAGCCACATGACCACGTCACCCAACTTAACCGGAATAACCTCGAATTGGGAAAGTCACAACAAAGTCGCCCAGGACCCAGAGTCAAGGGGCTTGAACCACACCATCTCCTTTGATACAGAGGGCACCAACATGGAGTCCAATGCCCAGGTGCTTTTTTCTCAGCTCAAAAACAGATACAACACGGAATATAGAAACATCTATTTTGAGCCGCGGCAGAAGAGCAACCCCAAGTATGAGCCCCGCATCTCCTTCGACACAATTGACCTTCAAATTAAGGATGACGGTGACCCTGATTTTGCTGAAGACGAACATGCATTGTATAGAAAGACGCTCCACCTTGAACCGGACTACCGCCTTGACTCGAGGGGGCGTGGGAGAGACAGAGACTTATTATCTGTTTCCCCTCCAGGCCGTTCACCGGGTTCTTCGCCTAGCAGAATGAAGTCTCCTTCTCGAATGGATATGGCTGCGTTTTTCGGTCCTCAAATTAAGTACCCAACCACCCCAATCGTCACCAGAAGGTGCTCGCTGATTGCTAGAATGCATAAGGACTTTGAGAAACTTTACTTGGGTAAACTCCTCAAGGAAGGTCTCTTGCCTATTTTACCTGGCCGCGTCATCTTACTCTATATCAGTGCTAGAAAACATACATGGGTGGCTATTGACTGGATCATGCAAAACTTTGTTGAGAATGGGGACTCGATTGTTATTGTGGCTTCGCTTCCGCAGCCCCTTGGTAAATCCAAACCAAAGTGGAAAAATTACCAGAATGAACCATACTTTGCCCCAAAGACTGAGCGTATCAGACAACGCCAGAGGAACCAACCCGAATTCATCAAGCAGATTGCCATGAACATCATGAATTACGCACTTTGCGTGGTGAACCCCAATGTCATTTGTCGAGTGGTGGTGGAAATTGCTGAAGGCAAAACTAAAGATGTCTTGAAGGACATGTATAAGCTTTATGAGCCAAACATTGTTTGCACGGGCTCCAGAACAAACCTGAATAGCAGTACCCCATTGAGATCTTGGGATTCTTCTCGTCTAAGTGATCGTTTAGTGAAGAACTTTCCCCTTCCCGTCATTGTGGTTCCTGCATTAAATCTTGGCCAATTTGAAGAGAATTTGAAACTCAAGATTTCAGGAGAAACGCCTGCGCCGCAGGAAAGTGCACCAGAAAGTGCTGAAGAGGAGGAGAAAAGCAATGCGTCAAAAGAATTACTGGATGACTCGGACGCTCATTCTATCTCTGATGAATCGTTGAGCAGTGATGCCAGTGCAGATAGTGAATCATCTGCTGGGTCCTACACGTCATTTGATGAGATCGCACATCTTTACACCGATTACAAGTCGAAGGTTGGCCTGTTGATTGAAGAATTAAAATCAGAAGAGCACAACGAGGACTATTTCGCCAATTTTATGAAGGCCATCTCGGATCAGTCACTTCAATTCTGTGAAGAGTTGCGTGGTGTGGATCCAGATTTCAAGAGGAAAGGTGCGCTTTTGGCCCGAGAAATTACGGGTTCGAACCTTTTTGGAGCCGTGCCATACAAAACTAAATCGTTGTTGCCTCCCATCGAAAAGCCCGCCACCCACAGCGGCAGCTCAACTCCAGGAATCTCATACAGCGAGATGAAGAAAAATCTCAAGATAAATGCGGAGAAAGCCAAAGAGAAAGCCAAGTCACAGGGAGAAGACGACGCGACCAAAACGCCCAAATCCAGGGCCTTAAAGTTCGCAGATAGCGAGAAGCCTAAGCGGGCATCAAAGGCCAAGCCATTGATGAAGTTCTTGTCCAACGAAGACTCTTCAAGCAGAAAGGTCAACATCGCACCCTCGCATTCTCACCCTGATATACGCATCACGCCCGCCTCTGACGATTCCGATAAGAAGCAAAAAAAGAAGAAGAAGAGAAGAAGTTTCTGGAAGATTTTCTAGTGCACCGCTTGCACCTCCATAAAGCCTGCAACCCGTACCACAATACCTTTTGCGCAGCTTAATTCATAATAGCCATCGAGCCAAGAGTGCATTGCACGATATTATACGCGAAAGATGATGTGCGGGAAGGCTAATATTATATCCAAGATTAATTCCAATATTAGTCAAAGTAACCACTCATCGAAGGAGTAAATCAAATCAACCACTAAAATCAGTAAATCAACCAATAAATCAATAACCAACCAATAACCAACCAATAAAATTAAAAATTATAATGGATCAATAGAAATCTAAATCCATTTAGACTTTAGTCTCGAAGCTGTACATGTGCCTACCTACCTCGGAGAAAATGTGGGTCCCGCATTGTACACTATCAGTAGCGCGAAGGTGGCCACTGATGGATCATATCACTAAGCTAGATTTGCTGAGAGACACCTACCTCGCCACATTCTGAATTCATAGTCTAAATGACGCCCCAGAGTCTCTTTGCTATTCTCATATTCCTAGCATCATGTGTTTCCACCTTTAGCGATATCGTGCCCAGCAACATCCTCTTCCAGAACCAGGTATACCAGAATGAAAACCTCACCGTGAACACCCGGCAAGTGACGGAAAAGTACAACAACTCGGGGGAGCTCTACGGTGAACCTATCCGAGGCAGCATCAAACAGAGCGAGGAGCAGATGTTCACATACCTTGTCAATACGTCGACGGGTGTAGGAGAGAACTATGTGCCGTTGGTCTTTTTGACGGGAAACATCTGCCTGGAGCCGAACGACCTCAACCCAAGTGCTAACAACAGTCTTGTTGTGTACTTCTCCTTCAATGAGCTGGCCATGTATGACTTGGAGGAGTCATACATGTATGATTTCGAGTTCGGCTACTTCCTGGCGTTGACCCAGGTCGATATCGAACAGGGCGATGAACAGATACTTCATGTTTTGGTGCGAGCTCCGCAATCTACGAACCTTAACGATACCTGGACGTATGAGATCGGTGTATCCCAAAATGATTTGACCCATCAGTGGGATCAGAACCCGTATGTGGAACTCACGGCTGCAGACTCCAGCTCGGTCTTGCTCACCACTAAGAACTTGACGATGAAAGAGGGCGATGATCTAGATAATTACAATGTTTCTGAGTCGGGTTACGATCTATTGATCTTCAACCACGATTATAAGGATCACATGGCCTCGCTCAATAACTCGTGGTGTGCCATCAAACATGGGCCTGTACTCTTTTCTGCATCCGAGTTCGCCACCAGTTACACCCTTCGATGTGGTGGGTTACACCAGCAGTTTCACATCGAGGGCTTGAATGCAAGTACAAAGTACCTTGGCGTGTTAATACAAGAGAGACATAAGGACAAAGCCGGCGGAGTGGTATACCTGCTGTTTGAATTTGAAACACAGGGAGGTGAGGCTTGTGCTTTGATCTACAACCTAGAATTCTGTGACCAGGTGGCTTACTCGGTCCCTGCCTCTTCGTTTGAAGGGCTTCTGGATAGCCGACAATTGAAAAAAGTATATGACGATCGAGCCCGGAGCTTGTACGCCAACTTCTCAAAGTCTCTCGAGCAGGTTGTGTGCAACACCACCAAAGATGCAGTGTTCTCGCCTCTCCGAACGTGTGAAGACTGCAGCACACTGTATAAGAACTGGCTCTGTGCTGTGACGATTCCCCGGTGTACCACGAGAAATGCCACCGGATACGTGCTTCGGTCCAAAGATGAGGCCAGAAGCTCTTTCATCGACGAATACATCAAGCCTCCACTTGACTACTACGAAATCCTCCCTTGCTTGAACGTTTGTCAAATCATGGTGAGAGACTGTCCTGCGGAATTTGGCTTTACCTGCCCTTCCACCAATGCTACGATTGTCAGGTCCTACTACTGGGATGAGGGCGATCATTATGCTGCGTGCAACTTTGTGGGAAGCATGTTTGAGGAGACGAGTGCTTCGCAGATAATCCACGTCACTTGGTCGGTATTGATCTTTGGTGTGTCGGCCGCCATGTTCCTCTGATCCGAGTACTCGGTCTGAGGCTAGAATCTGCTCACACTCAGGTGACATGCGCACCTGAAACCCCCGCATCGATGCAAACATTTAGAACTTTAGACTAGAGCAGAGTGAACCCATTCAACTTCTACACAATGGATAGAATATATTGTAATTGATGTAAAAAAAATAATCCCTCATAGTCATGGTCACTAACTTGAACATTAGTGGTACTCAGCCTGTGGTACTCACTGGGGTACTTAGTCGACCATCTTAGGAAGGCTTCATGAAAAATGCTTCAATTAGCCCAAGTACTGGGGTCTTTTGGATAAACAAGTGTTCCTTCGCGTGCTAAAACTGCAGCGGCTTATAGCCACCGAGATTGTTGCCCTGTTGCCCATACGGCTTGTAGTTCATGTCCTGCACTTGCGTATTGACGGGCTGGTACGACCTGTCCATCTGTCTCATGGGTGGATTCGGATACATGTTGGGGTTGTAGTTCGGCTGTTGAGCTGGCTCCATATATCTGTTCTTATGAGCACTTCTGCAACAGCAGCAGCACAAGGCCTCAACACACGAGAAGCCCATACAAATACACCGGATCACAGTGGAAATTATCCACAAGGCTAGCAAAATGGCCAAAACAAAGCCAACAATAGCGACGATTTTGCATGTTTTATTGGCCTTACACGTATCCCAGCTTTTGAAAGCTTGGGCAGTATTCTTCACGTCAGTTTTGATGTCTCTAGCAAAGAGGGACGTGGCTATTTCTTTCGGGCAGAGATCGAGTTGCATTGTGGGGTAAAAATGTTGGAGGACGAGAGATGGTGGACGCAGAACTATTAAATGCTCGGTGGTAGTATGCGCGTCCTGCAAGGGGGCAGTGGTCCCAGGCTGGCGCGCGTGACGACACAATGTAGGGTATTCTTGGTGTCTTCAGCTATTGTGATCTTGACAATCTTTAAATTCTTGGCCCCGCTTTCTTTGGGCCCAATTCAGTTTGCTGCCAGCCACCCTATGTTTGTTTTAAAGTGTATATAGTGAAGATAAGACAGGCCTCGCCTTCGCCTGGTGTAAACGAGTCATGTGTTTTTCCTGCTTTGGTCACATGCACGAGTGCTAATTTACGAAGCCTTGATCTCAGAGAATCACCAGCATTTTTTGCACTGATCGCTTCTCATCGATGGGAAAACACTTACTGCTAGTTGTCTGGGAACACCCCCAACACAACCGATAAGAATGCCTTCCGTAAGGTTTGTGGTTGTGTATACCGGATAACCAAATTTTTTTGGGGTGTTTTAAGCCCGTCTAATAATCCCACTTTGAGATCCTTGAACATGACTCGAGATCATGGAGAACCTTATCGCCTGGATACCCAAAAATAGTTTTTGAGAAGAGGTCTGCATCCAGTAGCTGATCACTCACTTCAGCCACTGTGACGCCCACCATCCTTAGTAATAGACAATGACTCTTGATGCTGGCCATTATTGATAACGAACTAATAATGAGCCGTAGTAATAATGAGCCGTAGCAAAATTCTTAATGGAAAGTCTATGATTGAGGAATCTTCGGGTGACTCACACGGTCACTTCTCGTTGAAGAATGATGGTTACAAGCCATGTAGTTATGAAGATGTCGGGTACGAGCTCAACAAATTTTGCATATGTCAGAGAAATTATACAGCCTGCAATTGGTGGAATAATTTTATGATTTCATGACATCTAATTGATTTCTTTCCGTTTAGACTGTACTGATTTCTCTGGCTCCATATGGATATTGAGAAAAATTCCATTTCGTACTATCGTTCGCGATGGTACATCTGTCAATTTTAACAATACAGAGAAGATTAGCATTGTCCTTGCATAAAGATGACACGCTATACAAAGAGATTTAACATTTTTTTTTTGGATTTTAAAAACTTCCCTCCCATAACATCCCTTTCATAACTGTATCAAAGAATAAATACTCGAAAACGGCCTTCTTTCAGGCCCCCTTCTCTTCTCCAGTGTGCAACTGGTAGAGGTGCGATCCCAGGACGCGGTGGAATGACAGTCACGTGCGTCGCACTCGCCTACACGTCTCGATACACGTCTGTTTCAATCAACCATAGACCATCATGAGTTCTAACCGTGACAACTTACCATGGTATGTATAAATTAGCCAAGATATACCGCGCAAATACTAATTGTTAGGGTGGAGAAGTTCCGGCCTGTGTCCTTGGATGACATCTATGGGCAGGAGGAGATCGTTACTACAGTGAGAAAGTTTGTCCACGAAGGAAAGTTGCCTCATCTTCTCTTCTATGGTCCCCCAGGTACAGGTAAAACCTCCACAATCATAGCATTGGCCAGAGAAATATATGGCCCCAGATACAAAAGCATGGTGTTGGAGTTAAATGCCAGTGACGATAGAGGTATCGATGTGGTCAGAAACCAAATCAAAGACTTTGCCAGCACACGACAAATCTTCAGCCAAGGCTTTAAATTGATTATCTTGGATGAAGCAGATTCCATGACGGCCGTGGCGCAAAACTCCTTGAGGCGGATCATCGAAAAGTATACCAAAAACACCCGTTTTTGCATTCTCGCCAATTACTCCCATAAACTAAATCCCGCTCTTCTCTCGAGATGCACCCGGTTCAGATTCCAGCCCATCTCCCAAGAAGCTATCAAGGAAAGAGTCAAGAATGTTGTTGTCCAGGAAAAGTTAGCACTCTCCTCAGAGGCCGAATTGGCGTTGCTAGGTCTCTGTAAAGGAGACATGAGACGGGCTTTAAATGTGTTGCAAGCTTGTAAAGCAGCACTCGAAAATGACGGTGACGAGATTAGTGTGGACATGATTTATGATTGCATTGGTGCACCTCATCCTGCAGATATCGAGGCTGTCTTAGACCTGGTGTTGAAAGATGACTGGACAACCAGTTACTTGACCTTCAACAAGTACAAGACCACCAAAGGATTGGCCTTGGTCGACTTGTTGCTGGGATTCGTGGAGATATTGGCCAACTTTGACTTGAAACCAGAGACAAGAGCCAATATCTTGAAGGGTTTGGCCGACGTGGAGTACGGAATCTCCAAGGGTGGAAACGAGAAAATTCAGACAAGTGCAGCCATAGCAGTTGTCAAAAGTGCTATGGAGGGACAGGCCTAGGGAGAATAGGATCAGCCGTGATGCTAAAGTCTACAAATGTGGGGAAAAGAACCCATTGCCAACTACATGCCTAAAGTTAAAAAGTGACTTAAAAAGTGGCCCCACAGTGGTAGAAAAGTTACCTGCAGTTGCTTAAAAAGCAGGCCTCATGTAAAATTATGAATGTATTCTCTTTAATGACAAAGACTCGTAAAGGATCGTAGACCACTTGGCTGGTGTTAGATTCTGGTTACGTCAGGTACTCTGTTTACTATGTACATTCGCCGATGATTCCTCCGAAGGAGGAATCTGAGATACTTAAATACTTCTAGAGAAGAGTGTTAGATTCTTGTAAGCACGTAAATCACCTATTCGAAACTATATTCCTTGATGATCTCTCAGGAAGAAGAATGGGCCACCATTAAGTAGTCTGACAGAATGGTTCAAACCAAATGGCGTAATATTTTACACCAACTTTTATTAGAATTCAATACTCTGGGATCTTAAATCCGGATGATTACCTCATACATACTACATTTGGGACTCTTGCAATACCAATCAAGGGTGAAAAACGGACGGAACTGAACTGGTTTCCTTATGTTGAAAAACGGTAACAGGTGAACGCGCTCCGTATCCCTAATGGCTTGCAGGAATAACGCGGTAACAAGTACCTGTTCTTCATATGCACCTGAGGTTACTACAACCGCCAGGAGCTGTGAAGGTAGACCTCCCACATATAAAAGGGGGGTCTGGACCTTATCCATCTTGAAGTAATTAAAATAAAATATCATCTGTCTGGAGCATACAACTATGTCTCCAAAGACCTGACCCACCAATACTTGAATGGACACTGACAACTCTACATCTTCCTCTTCTCCTGAAGTAAACACTCCACAAGTGTTTACATACCTTGACGAGACCATGAGGAGAGTATCCCTCAGCAACAGTCCACTGGACATTACACCATGGTTAATCTATGGTCCACCCCCTCCTGGTACCGCAACGATCGTTACGGAGGATGCGTTAAATAATCTACACCTTATTATCCTGTATACAACAACTTGTCCATTTGGTTTGAAAGATTGTGCGAAGGGGTACAGTGTTTTTCAAAACTATTCAAACCAGTGCGACAAAATGATTCAAACTAGCGCGACAAAATGTTTCGTACCCCTTCGCACAATCTTTCAAACCATATGGACAAGTTGTTGTATACAGGATAATAATGAAACCAGTTCAGTTCCGTCCGTTTTTCACCCTTGATTGGTATTGCAAGACTCCCAAATGTAGTACATATGAGGCAAACATCCAGATTCAAGCTTTCAGGGTATTGAATTTTAATAAAAGTTGGTGTGAAACATTTCGCTATTTGGTTTGAACCATTTTGTCGCGCTGGTTTGAAACATTTTGTCACGCTGGTTTGAATCGTTTTGTCGCGCTGGTTTGAATAATTTTGAAAAACACTGTACGAAACATTTTGTCGCTGTAGTTTGAATCATTTTGTCGCACTGGTTTGAATAGTTTTGAAAAACACTGTAGTAACGGTGAACCCTAAAGGGAGCCTAGTAGCGTCGGTTTTTAATTAACTGGGCACATGAGCTCAATCCCTATATGGGTTGTATTTCATCCATCTTGGATCTAACAGAAAGGGGGTACGAGGCTTAGCACGAGAACAATAGCTATAGTATTTCGTTTGTTTCTTTGTTCCCCATGTCTACTGCATACATGATGTGCTGAGTTTGAGAAGGGAAGTTATAACCGATAAGCAAATTAAGCTTTTAATAATTTAATTCAATTTTTCAAAAAGATCCTGAAATGTGCTCCGGAATAAAAATCCCAGAAAACCCATTATCCCCACTAAATTAAAATTTTCTGAACTTTACTCTTCTTCTACAAAAACTCTTCGGGGAGTCGGTGCTTATTCTAGCCCCAAATATTAGTTGCCAGGGAATTTCAGGGGTAAATAGGTCTATTTCATGTACTAAACCCTTTATGTGCCGCTTAATGCATACATCGGAAAGCTTTGCTTTATCTTCCTTCATTCTCTTGGCATAAATGTGTGCCCCTACAAGGACAACCAGATGAGCGATGGTCCGCAGGAATGGCTTTAAATGCGCGCTCTGGCTGCATAAATTACTTATCCATGAGCCTAGCAAGAACTGACACTTTATGAACGATATACCAGGGTTAGACACTTTGGCGGATCTCTTTCCCACAAAACCCCGCAGCGAATTGGCAAGCCGCTTGATATGTTCCCTGAGTATGGAGACACTTATAGAGGAGCTTTTTTCGGAGCAAGCTCAGGCGGAAAATGGACGCGGCTATAGCGAATATGTCGATAACCTTAAGCTTATGTTCCCGGCCTTTGAAAGTTGTGATATTGCTGCTGAGCTACAACGTAACAACAATAATATTGAGGCCACTATCCACCATTTCATAAAATTTGACATTTTGGGCCAGCTAAGTCTGACCATGGGTCTCCCAGAAGAGAAGGTCAAGCCGTATCTCACCAAGCATAACAATGATTTCTATCGAGCTCTGGCGAACTTAGTGGCCACTTATAGGGTCCAGAAACGAGCGTGGACATCGCGAGTCCAGGACCGCAAATCTGTAGTTATGACTGATCTCTACACTTTTGACGAAAACAAGAGTGAAACCGAAGAGCTAAACCAGTACATCTGGGCCGAGGAATCGTTGCAGCAGTTGAACTACGACTTTCTTGTCAAGCTGCTAATATTCTTCCAGGGCGATGTCTTCAAGGTCCTAGACCTCGCCAGAATATTTATTGAGGCTAATATGGCTCTGGTAACATATGAGCATGGTCTCGGGCTCGAGGCGCGTTCTGTACCGAAGCAGAATGGCCCAACTGCCTCCGAATTACTTAAGCAAACACCCCAAGAGAAACCTTTCCAATTGCCAAAGCTAGGCCGTTCAAGTCCTGGAACATCCGCCATATACAGAAATTCTTGTGCGAAAAAACGCTTTGCATCAGCGCCCACTTTTTCGAATCTTAGAGCGTCCAGTAAATCTGCAACAGCTGAATCTGCAGCCAAGGCGGCCGGAGAAACTATCGATTTGCATGGCTACACTGTTGCCGAGGCCAAGTCAATCACAAGTGCTGCGTTGGAGGCATGGTGGGGCCAGGAATGTGAAATGCGTGTTGCAGATGGTCTTCTCCATCAACACGGTGCCATGGCTGACTTTGTTTCTCCCCTAGTCATCATCACAGGTCGCGGACTACACTCAACAGATGGACCAAAAATCCGCTCTTCTGTTCTCCGCATTCTTAAAGATGGTAAATTCATTGTCACCGAGAACGTTGGTAACGTGATTGTTTATGGCAAGAAAAAGTAGTTAGAATATTCTAAGTAAGTTAGGAAATCAATACAGTTTACCAACGGTGACATATGTTGTAAATATGAGTACAGTGTTTTTCAAAATTATTCAAACCAGCGCGACAAAACTATTCATACCAGCATGACAAAATGTTTCGGACCAAGAAGCCAGAATGGTTCAAACCAAATGGCGTAATGTTTCACACCAACTTTTATTAGAATTCAATATTCTGAAATCTTAAAAATTGGAGAATTGCCTCTTATGTACTACATTGTAGCAATCAAGGGTGAAAAACGGACTGAACTGAACTGGTTTCCTTGTTATCCTGTATACAACAACTTGTCCATTTGGTTTGAAACTGTGCGAAGGGGTACGAAACTTTTTGAATTATTGGTTTGAATCATTTTGGCGCGCTGGTTTGAATAGTTTTGAAGAACACTGTATTGGCGAAATGCCAAAAAATGATTCCGCCCAGGATCGAACTGGGGACGTTCTGCGTGTTAAGCAGATGCCATAACCTACTAGACCACGGAACCTTTGATGGGCTTGTTAGGAAACGATTTCACAAGGATACTGAGATGCAAGGTATCCCGGTCGGGTAACACTTGCATATAACGTGCAGATGTTTCATGTA
>NKZD01001954.1:0-23162 GCA_002370635.1 Metschnikowia cerradonensis | reverse complement strand
CTGGTAATGACTTACCGTGAGACTTCTTTCTTGACTCCTTTCCTGGTAATTGCTTACGTTCCTCTCCTGGCAAGTTCTTACCCTCTTTTTCTGATAATTTCTTTCCTTCATTTTCTGGTAATATCTTACCCTCTTTTCCTGGTAATTTCTTACCTTCATTTCCAGGTAATGTTTTACCCTCTTCTCCAGGTAATTTTTGACCTTCATTTTCTGGTAATTGCTTACCCTCTTTTCCTAGCAAGTTTTCACCTTCTTTTCCTGGTGATTTCTTACCTTCATTTCCTTGTAATTTCTCACCTTTCTTTCCTGGTAAGTTCTTACCTTCATTTCCTTGTAATTTCTCACCTTTCTTTCCTGGTAAGTTCTTACCTTTCCTTCCTGGCAATTTCTTACCTTTCCTTCCTGGCAATTTCTTACCTTTCTTTCCTGGCAATTTGTTACCTTCCGTTTCTGGTAAGTTCTTACCTTCATTTTCTGGCAAGTTCTTACCTTCCTTTTCTGGTGATTTCTTACCTTCATTTTCTTTTCCTAGCAAGTTCTCACCTTCTTTTCCTGGTAAGGTCTCACCTTCGTTTCCTGGTAAGTTCTCAACGTCTTTTCCTGGTAAGTTCTTACCATCTTTTCCAGGTAATTTCTCACCATCCTTTCCAGGTAATTTCTCACCTTCATTTCCAGGTAATTGCTTACCGTGTGACTCTTTTCCTGATAAGTTCTTACCTTGATTTCCAGGTAATTTCTCACCTTCATTTCCTTGTAATTGGTTACCGTGAGACTTCTTTTCTGACTGCCTTTCTGGTAATTTGTTACCTTCTTTTTCTGGTAAGTTCTTATCCTCTTTTCCTAGCAAGTTCTCACCTTCCTTTCCTGGTAATTTCTCATCATCGTTTCCAGGTAATTTCTTAGCTTCATTGCCTGGTGATTTCTTAGCTTCATTTTCATTTCCAGGAAGTTTCTTTCCTTCATTTCCAGGTAATTTCTTACCTTCCGTTTCTGGTAATTGCTTACCTTCATTTCCTCGCACGTTCTTACCCTCTTTTCCTGGTAATTGCTTACCTTCCTTTTCTGGTAATTTCTCATCTTCATTTCCAGGTAATTGCTGACCTTCATTTCCAGGTAATTTCTTGCCCTCATTTCCTGGTGATTTCTTACCTTCTTTTTCATTTCCAGATAATTTCTTATCCTCTTTTCCTGGCAAGTTCTTACCCTCTTTTCCAGGTAAATTCTTACCTTCGTTTGCTGGTAATTGCTTAGCGTGTGACTCCTTTCCAGGTAAGTTCTTTCCTTCCTTTCCAGGAAGTTTCTTTCCTTCATCTCCAGGTAATTTCTGACCGTGAGACGTCTTTCCTGACTGACTTCCTGGTAATTTGTTACCTTCCTTTTGTGGTAAGTTCTTTCCTTCCTTTCCTAGTAAGTGCTTACCTTCATTTTCATTTCCAGCTGAGTTCTGACCCTCTTTTCCTGGCAATTGCTTACCGTGAGACTTCTTTCCTGACTGACTTCCTGGTAATTTCTTTTTACCTGGAACATTGACTGCTTTTGGATTCTCGTTCGACTGAGCTCCTGGCTTCAATGCCTTGTTTGTCTCCATAGGACTCTTAGCCATATCAGTAATAGACTTTGTAGGGAAGTTTTGGGTGTTGGCTTTGACCATGGCTGGGGTAGACTGGGCCTTGTAGTGGGTGAGAGTCTCAGAAACCACACAGAGGCCCGAGAAAGTCAAAGTGGTGGCCTTGGTGACCGTCACTGTGGATGGATGGCACACCTTGTCACATAACGTGACTGTGACGGTGGTCTCTCCCGGACAGTACGTGACGTAGTTGGTGTAAGTCTTCACCACAGTAGTTGTTGAAGCCTCACAGTCGGTACACACGGTAGCAGGCGATTTAAGTTTCCGTGTAAGCGTAGACGTTCTCCATCTGGAAGGCTTAGCAGGTTTAAGAACTGCTCCATTGACCTTCTCATCCGAACCACCAGAACCACCAGGACCACCAGAACCACCAGGACCACCAGAACCATCAGATTTAACAGGTCCAGATTTGACAGGTCCAGAGTTGACTGAAACACCCGATTTGACTGACTCTGAATCACCCGAATTCTCAATAGGAAGCTTGATGGAGTTTTCAATGTCAATAGAGCTTTCAGCCTTATCCTTGTTCGACACAGGTTTAGCCACCTTTTGTTTGAATCCACTAGACTGTTTGGAATCTGTTGGAATGTTTGATCCAGAAGAATGTTTGAACCTAGTCTTCGGAATCTTAGATTCCTTTTTAGGACTCTTAGATCCACTTTCATAAATCTGAGATTCACTTTCAGGACTCTTAGATTCCTTTTTAGGACTCTTAGATTCACTTTCAGGAATTGTAGATCCACTGTCAGGAATCTTAGATCCAGAATGTTTGTCAGAATGCTTGTCAGAATCTTTGTCAGGATGTTTGTCAGAATGTTTGTCAGATTGCTGGCCAGATTCTTGGGTTTCAAGGTTAGGCTTGGAGAAGCCAGAACTTTCAGAACCACCAACCACATTCTTTGAACTTGAAGATTTGTCCATAGACCCATTTGGCTCACCATGTTCAGCATGCATTCTTGAAACGTCACCTGCAATGTTTGAACCACTAGACTCTTTGGAGGATTTAGGAGAAGCTCCTGAAGAGTCTGAGTCCGGAACTGAACCAGAAGAACCAGATCCATTTTCAACAGGACCAGATCCAGGTTTAGGACCAGAACCAGAACCAGAAGATCCACTACCGGTTCCAGCTCTATTCAAATCAGAGGTAGAGCCAGAGCCAGAGCCAGAGCCAGAGCCAGAGCCAGAACCAGCCTTATCGGAACCGGAAGAATGCAAGCTTTCAATATCCAAATCGTGTCCAGAACTTGAACCCGAACTTGGAATATTGATATTGAATTCAGAACCAGGACTTGTCTCATTGACATCGGAAATTCTTGAAGTGTTTGTCTTTTTCAAAGACCCAGCAACTGCTGAAGAAACAGAGTCAGGAAGTTTTGAGTAGACTGACTCCCTTGAAATTGACTCCCTTGAAGATCTAATGCTGGACATAGAAGTGGGCACTGAGACTTTGTTCACTCCATGCTTGACATCAACAGCAGCACCAGCGTTTCTAGACACAGACCTTGGCAATTCTGAAGTTTCGGCCTTTTCTGAAGTTCCAGAAGAAGATATGGAAACAGAAGGTCTACTCATTCGAGAAGGTCTGGAAACAGAAGGTCTGAGGGCACTAGGTTTTTCCTCGGAACTGAGAGATCCAGTGACAATTGAGTCTGAAGAACTGGAAGCACTGGAGAGCTTCTGAATGGAGGTACTTGAAGACTCCAGAATTGAAGCACTAGTCTTCCTTGAGGCAGGTTTGGACACTTGGTTCTGGTGAGCTTGTGACTTTGAATGAAGTAGCTCAATGGAAACCGGAGGCTCAGGTGTATCTAGAGCTCTCGAGACCGACGATCTGGAAGAATCCGCCACTAACGATCTAGAGATTTCCTTCTCTGGAATAGCGCCAGACTTGTCCAATTGAGATGATTTAGACTCTTCTGTATTTTCACCAGAACCCTTGTTCTTTCCACCAGGACCCTTGTTTTTTCCACTAGAACCTTCAGCCTTTACCGAATTAGAGGCAGTATCCTCCTTCAACGGTTTAGGGGCCTTAGGTTTCTTGATAGAGACTTCAGACAGCTCTGAAGACTCACCGTCAGATACTTTTGAACCAGAGTCAAGGTCTTTGTTCACATCACTGCTTTGCTTTGAGACGTTAACAGAAACAGCAGGGCCAGAAGGTTTGGAGATATCAGAGCTTCTTGAGATATCAGAGGATTCTGACGAGCTAGAAGCCGACATTTGTGAATTAGAAACTGATATTTGTGATCTTGAAGACTCCGACGATTTTGATTTTGAAGACTCAGACTCAGAGGACTGTGAGCTAGAAGCTTTAGAAGACTGTGAACTGGAAGACTCAGGTATGGCTGACTCAGACGACTTTGTAGACTTCTCCGAGACAGAAGATTCCATAGCTTCTGATTTTGGAGCAGAAGACGATTCTGAGGCCTCTGACACCTTTGAAGGTCTCGAAGGTTTCACACTGGAAGCATCAGATTCAGACTTCTTCAAACCACCGGCAACACTTAAGGATTCTGGAGAAACACTAGATGATTCTGGAGAAACACTAGCTGATTCTGGAGAGGCACTGATAAACATTGGCCTGACTGGAATGCTAGTCACGGCAGCTTTGGAAGATTCAGACTTTTTTGGGATTATCAAAGCTTGTGGATTAGTTGTTTTAGGAGGCTTGGATTTTCCAGGTTTCCTGACCACAGCCTTGGATTCCGAAGATGCAGACACTTTCGAGATCGAAGAAGAAGACAATCTTGATGGCGACGATCCTGAATCCATTTCCGAAGAGCTCAAGTGTTTAGCCAGACTGGAGTGTTCAGCAAGACTGGACCGTGCAACCAGACTGGAACTTTCAGAAAGTGAAATGGAAATTTCAACCAGACTAGAAATTACAGAACCGGACTGGTGTGAGCTGTAGGAACCAGAACCAACTTTGGAAGACTCATGGTCTTCTGTACTGCTTGTGACAGAAAGTGTGTGACCACCAACCTTTCCAGAGACCAACGATACCTGATCCTTAACCAAGTCCATCGGGGTAAGTTGAGCAGGTCTAGTTATATGTGGAAGAAATTCTGAAGACGAAGAAAATTCCGATGAAGCAGGCTGTTCTGAAGAAGCATACTGTTCTGTAGAAGAACCACTAGATGATTCGGAAATGGAGACTCTGGAAGATACTCCTGCAACAGAAGAACTAGACCCACCTGAGGTTGTAGAGACAGTTCCCAATGAGGATTCAGACAATCCAGACAGTTTAGGAGCAATTGAGCTAGAGGAACCGACCAAATTTGAGCTCGAAGGTTCAGAAGAGCTCGAAGATCCATAGACACTTGAGCTCGAAGACCCGTAGACACTTGAGCTCGAAGGCTCGGAGCTAGCAGCAGTTGAGATGGCAGATTTGGCCACGACATACTTGTTTGATTGAACCAAAGCACTAGACACAATAGACTCAGAGCTAGACACAAGTGACTTGTCTCTCAGATTAGGCATAATGGACACTGATGCGGAATCGGAAGTTCTGGCAGATGCTGAAGATGATTCTGAAGTCTCAGATACACTTGAAACCGTTACTCCAGAAGATTGAGTTGCTCCAGAAGATGAAGATTCTCCAGAAGATTGAGATACTCCAGAAGACGAAGATGCTCCGGAAGATTTAGATATGCTCAAAGGTCCTGAACCATCCACCATAACACAAACAGAAGCATCAGACTGACTCAAAACAGAAGATCCAACTGACACACTTGCACTGAGGGGTCTTGAAGCACCAGAAATGTCGGTGCTTGAACCACTGGAGGCACTGGAAGCACTGGAAGCACTGGACCAGTCACTGGACGATTCTGAAGTGCTCACCACAGAACCAGAAGCTTTAGAGATGCTGAACACCGGGGAAGAAGCACTTGACGCTTTTGGAACTGGATGAGCAGCCATATTCACCGAAGATGGAGCATGGATAGATACTGTAGAAACATCAAAAATGCTTGAGACAGAAGCTCTAGAAGAAGACTCTGAGGAGACTTCAGAAGACACCAAAGACTGCGAAGACACAGCTGAAGATCCTGAAGACACAACTGAAGATCCTGAAGAGACCGAAACCAAGACGTCAGAAGAGGAGGCTCTCAGGACCCAAGATCCAGAGTCAGAATAAATGCTCGAGGAATGAGATCCTGGCATGCTTGAAACAGACACCGACCCATCAGAACTGCTTGACCTGAACATACCCATAATGGACTCCGAAGCACTAGAGATTCCTGAAACAGACACATATTTAGAGTCAGAAGTTTCTGAAGACAGCGAAGCACCAGGAATGCTGACCAAAACACTGGAAGCCAGGTTTGGAGGTACCGAACTTGAGGAGCTGAAAATTGCAGAGCCAGATGAGCCAGATGAGCCAGATGAAACAGATGAAACAGATGAAGCAAATGAGTCAGATGACAAAGAAGCTAACAATCTGGCTATGCTCAGAACAGAAACATTTGCATCTTCCGAGGAGCTGGAACCAGTCACATTTGAAACTGAATCACTTAGGCTCATGCCAGACGTTATAGAGACACTGTGGCTAGAAGCAGCTGAAACAGAGGCAACTGTTGCCGAAGTCAAGTTCGAAACCAAAGATCCAGATGACGACCGAAGGCTTGAGTCAGACGATATGGCAGCAACAGAAATACTAACAGACACAGAAGAGACTGACAAGCTTGGAAAGCTAGAAACTGACTGGCTCACACTGGAAGCACTGGAAGCACCGGAAACACTTGGCACTGAAGAGTCAGAAGAACTCAAAGTACCACCCATCCTCAGAAGTACGTCAGGGTAAAACGAGCTTCCAGAAGATGCTGAGGAAACTGAAGCAACAGAAGCAACAGAAACTGAAGAAGCGACAGAGGAAACTGAAGCAATAGAAGCTGAAGAGCCAGCTGAAGAAACATCTGACGAAACACCTGACGAAACAACTGAGGAAACTCCGGCAGAAACAACTGAGGAAGCAACTGAAGAGGCAGAAGAAGCTCCAGAAGAAACAGCACCAGCTATTATCGTGACAAAAGATGGCAGGCACGCGACAAAGTAGTCAGGAGCACCAGAAAGCGAAGAATTTGAACCACCAGAGATTGAGGTTGAAGAAATGGAACCACTAGATAGATTTGGACTGGACGACTGTGACACGGGATGGAACTGGGACACTGAGTGGGACCGAGAAACAGAATGGGAAGACTGAGAAACAGCCTTGGAAAACTGAGGAACAGAAACAGACTGTGGAACAGAAGCACTAGACGGATTCGAAGAAGAACCCAAATCTTTGATCAAGTTTTCAGCAGCTGATTTGAGAATTTTAGATGAATTCCAGAATAACAACTCAGAAGACCAAACCAAGACTGAAGATGATGCTGAAGCACTCGAAATTGGCAACGACAAAGACATGGAAGACACTGACATTGGCGAGGAAATGGACGAGACAGAGACAGATACCGAAGATGGTAGTTCTGAAAGGGAACTTCCGGAACTGACTAATTCTGAACTGACTCCTGAACTAACTCCTGATTTAACTCCTGAACTAACTCCGGAAATAGAAGATCCAGAAACGCTTGAAATTCCAGTGCTGGAAGATCCATAGGAGCTGGAAGATCCTGGAACTGAAATAGAAGATCCTGATGCTGAGCTGCTGGATCCTGGAGCTGAACTGCTTGAAGATCCTGCACCGATGGAAATAGAAGATCCTGGAATACTTGAAACCAGGACTAGAACACTCGAACCCGAGACTCCAGAAGAAACTGGAGTAGCAAATTTTATGTTTGAAGTGTTCGAGTAGACAGAACCAGAAGACCATATCATGCTTGAAACAGAAGAAACAGAAGAATCATAACTTGTCAAAGATTTGAAAGAGACAATCGAAGACGAAGAAAATCCTTCTGAAGACACTGAAACTGCTGACGAAGCTGATGAAGACACGTAACTTGAGTAGATCGAAGATCCAGACCCCAAAACTGACGAAGAAATTGAGATGCCCGAAGACGAAGCAGGACCAACCGAAGATACCGATGCAGAAGAAACAGGCTTGCTAAAGGATGCTGAACCCGAAACACTTGAGTATTCTGGAGATCCTGGTATACTCGAAACGGAAGCTGACGATCCCGGTACGCTAACTGAAGCGGACGCTGACGATGCTGGGATACTGCCTGAACCAGAATAACCAAAAGAAGCAGAACTAGGAATAGACATTTGGACAAATCTGGAAGATCCTGGGACGTTTGAAGATCCTGGAGCGTTTAAATATCCTGGAATGCTTGAGATCAAAGCAGCATAAGCAGCATCAGATCTAATATTCGAGACATTCGAGTATGACGACCAAGAAGACCAGACCATTGATGAGACAGATCCACCCGTCATTGAGGAAACTCCTGTAGCTGAAGAAACTCCTGTAGATGAAGAAACTCCAGTCATGGAATTGATAGAAGAATCAGACAAACTTGAATCCCCAGACATGCTTATAGATGCAGAAGAGCTGGAGACACCTAACGACAGCGAGATAGAAGAGCCGTATGTGCTTGAGGATCCATAAGGCACCGAATTGCTTGAACCTGAGGAACCAGACCCACTTGAATATCCGGAAACAGGCTCACTTGAGTATCCGGAAGACACCAGAATGCTTGAGACTGAAGATCCTGGAACACTTGACGAAGATCCTGGAACACTTGACGAAGATCCTGGAACATTTGACAAAGACACCGATATACTTGGAATAGAAGAACTGGATGCAGGCGCAGCTGAAATAGAAGAGCCAGAACTTCCTGAAAGTCCTAAGGTTCCTGAGCTTCCAGAAAGACTTGATACCAAAGGTGCACTCGCTTGATACTTGGAAGCAGATACTCTCTGGATGCTCGACACGTTGAAGAAAAACGAGCCAGAAGCCCATTTCATTCTCGGAGCCAAGCTGGAAGGGAACAGTGACACTGAAATAGATGCGAACAGCATCAGTGATACTAAATCAGACAGTCCCAAGGATTCTGAAGAGCCAGAGTAGCCAGATATGTTGCTTGGAACACTTGAGTATATGGAAGAAGGTCCAGATACACTTGTTGGTATGGAAACAGCCGAAATGTTCAAAGAAGTGGAAGACCCTGGCACACTCGAAGAGACAAACTGGCTAGAGGAACCAGAGCTTGGAATGGCCAAGGATACCGAAGAGCCAGAGACATTTGATCCATAAGAACTCGATCCACTTGATCCAGAGAAGCTTCTTGATGAGACTCCAGCCACACTTCCAGAGATTCCAGAGATTCCAGAGGAGCTAGAAGCACCAACTAGTGTCAAAGAAGCAGAGTATCCTGACGAAGATCCTGGAATTGAGGAGCCAGGAATTGAGGAACCTGGAATTGAGGAGATTGACTGGCTAGGATTGGAAGCAGCAGGCATGGAAGCAACGGGAGCAGATGATCCAACAATAGAGGCATTCTTATAATAATATCCCGAAGACGAAGCCAAACTCGACACAGACGAAACAAACAAAACGGAAGAGACCAAACCTCCTGAAACCAAAGAGGCAGATGAGCCAAACGTGCTTGCAGATACTGAACTTGGAGTTGACACAGATATCGAAGCAGACGAAATTGACAAAGTCCCGGGCACACTCGAAAACGGTATGCTTGACGATCCTGACACTCCTGAAGAAGACACATTAGCATATCCTGAAGATCCTGAAGATGGCATGCCTGAATATATGGAAGATCCTGGTATGCTCAGAGATCCGGAAGAGCGAGAAGATCCTGGTATGCTTAATACAGAGGCTGAAACATTGACTGAACCGTAGCCTAGACCATTAACTGAACTTGGACCACTAACCCAGCTTGAACCATTAACTGAACCTGGACCACTAACTGAGCTTGAACCACTAACCGAGCTTGAACCACTAACTGAACTTGAACCACTAACTGAGCCTGGAATGCTTGGAACTGACGATATGGACACACCATATTGAGTAGATGATGAAGCAATTGGAGCCAATGATTGCAGAACACCAGATGTGTTTGCAAAGGAGAAACCAGATGACGATTCCACCTTCAAGTTCAAGGCAGGCGGACCAGAAACTTTCGATATTCCAGAGTTAGATGATATGGAAGCATAAGACATAGAGAAGCTAGAGTCAGAAGCGACTGAACCAGAAGCGACTGAAGAACTTGAAGCAAAGCTTGCTGAGTCCAAAGACACTGACACTGAGACTGAAGACATTCCAGCTAGTAAAGATACCGAAGGCATGCTTGAGTCAGGTGAGACAGACAAACCAGACCAACTCGAGACTGAAGACATAGACACTCCAGATGTGCTGACCGAAGAGGTACTAACCAAAGAGACACTGGAGAAGCCAGACAAACTCGAGGCTGCAGCACTGGAGAAGTTTGAGACGTATCCGAAAGAATCAGACAGCATTGACACAGAAATAGAACTTGAACCAATTGGCAAAGAGCTAGAACTTGAACCAATAGGCATGGAAGAGCTGGCTGCCTTTGAAGTGTTCGAGAAGGACGATCTTGAAGACCAAGATACTTGTGGAGTCGAAGATCTGGGTGCCATAGAAACCATCAGTGATGACGATCCTGGCACGTTTGACGACACAGAATATCCTGATACATTAGAAGACACAGAATATCCTGATATGCTCGAGATGGAAGGTGCAGCAAGAATCGTGACAGAAGCCAAAACTTGGCCTGAAGATACTGAGTAGTCAGGCACACTCAAAGATCCAGACGACGCATAAGATCCAGACAATCCAGAAGACACGGAAGAAGCAAGCACACTCAGAGACCCAGAGAATTCAGAGAATTCAGAAGAGCCAGAAGAGTCAGAAGAGCCAGGCATCAGTATGGACGAGCTATATGCCACCGAAATACTCAACGATCCAGAAGAAACCGCAGGGTTCGAAACAGAAGATCCAGAGGAGTCAGGAATGCTTGAGACAGAAGATCCAGAGGAGTCAGAAATGATTGAATATCCTGGAACACTTGCAGATGCAGAAACCCTAGAACCTGGAATATTCGAAGGTCCAGAAGCAACGGAATATTCAGGAACCGAAGATGAGCCAATGCTAGACTTATTGGAGTAGGAAGAACCAGAAGATCGGGCCAAGCTTTGAACGGAAGAAATGGAACCACTGAACAGAGTCACCGATGAAGAACCAAACAGTATCGAAGAAACCGAAGCATCTGAAGAAGACCCAGAAGATATCGGAATGCTGGATGAAGCTGAAGGTCCAGAAATGCTAGGTCCAGAAGATCCAGAGTAACCAGAACCAGAGGGTCCAGAAACCGAACCAGAAACCGAAGAGCCAGCAATGGAAGATCCAGAAACACTTGGTCCCGATATGGAAGGTCCAGAGATGAAAGATCCAGAGTAGCCAGAGTATTCAGAAATGGATCCAGAAGAAGCAGAAATGCTGAAAGACTCAGAAGATATCGAAGAGCCTGGAGCACTCAAAACTGAAGATCCAGAACCACTAAATAATCCAGAACTTGGCACACTCGAAACTGAACCTGAAACACTTGAAACTGGACCTGAAACACTCGACACTGAACCTGAAACATTTGAAACTGGTGCCGACACACTTGAAACTTGACCTGAAATAGAGACTGAGCCTGAGAAAGGTTCGGAGTCTAGTATGTTTGAAATTGAAGAACCAGAAGCAAACGAATCAGAAGATTTCACAATAGATGTGTTCAAGTAGGACAATCCTGAAGACCACTTTATCTTTGAGCTTGAATCTGAACCTCTCAAGGCTGCCACAGATAAAGAAGGAGCACTAGGTATACTCATAGACACGGAAGACCCAGGAACAGAAAATCCAGAAATAGGAATACCCGAGGATCCAGACTCCAAAATAGACCCAGAAATGGAGGATCCAGATCTAGAAACACTTGAAGGTGCCGAAACACTGGAGACACTTGATCCTGGAACACTTGATCCTGGAACACTTGATCCTGGAACACTGGATCCTGGAACACTGGAGATACTGGATCCTGAAACATTGGATATACTAGAAGATCCAGACATTTGCAAAGACATGAAGCTGGAGATGGCAGACATGCTCAAATAATCAGACGAACTAGAGATTCCCAAAGAAACCGAAGAGTTTGAAATGCTCAGAGATCCATAGTAGCTCAGAGAACTCAACGAAACAGAAGATTGAATGGTTGAATCGGAAGTAATGGATACAGACTGCGAAACCGACTGTGAAACCGACTGTGAAATCGACAGCGAAACAGAGTAAGCAATCGAGGGAGAAGATTTCTGAATGTTCGACGAGTTCGAGTAGAACAATCCAGAAGCCCAATCCAAGCTTGAAACGGATCTTGAAGCAGCAGAAACAAATGAAGCAGAAGATCCAGCAATAGACGAAGATCCAGAGACTGAAGAGGCAGAAGAGACTGAGGATCCCGAGGAAATGGCCATTGCCAAAGAAGCAGATGATCCAGGAACTGAAGATTCAGGAACTGAAGAAGATCCAATGGATGAGACAGGTCCTGAGATAGAAGATCCTGAAATTGAGACTGAAGATTCTGAATTGCTCCACACTGAAGCTTCTGATACACTGGAAATAGAAGATCCTGGCACGCTCGAAGATCCAGAGTAACCAGAAACTGAAGAAACTGGTACACTCGAAGATCCCATAACCAAAATTGAAGATCCTGAATCACTTGAGATTGATCCAGAGTAACCCGAAACTAAAGATCCTGCAACACTGGAAACAGAGGATTCTGCAACACTGGAAACGGAGGATTCTGCAACACTCGAAACAGACGACATGGAAGCTCCCGAAGAGGACTGGAGAACACTAGACGAATTCGAGTATGCAGAACCCGAGGACCAAGCCTTGTGCGATGTCAACGATCTGGGAGCATGAAGGTCCAAGGCTGAGGGGCCAGAAAGAATCGACGGTATGGACACATGAAGCATCGAAACACCACCAGAAGAGCCAGACATTGGAACAGACAGACCACCAGGCAAGGAAACGGAAACAGACATCGAAGCACCATTAGAAGATTGGGACACCGAGACCTGAGAAACCGAGGACTGTGACACTGAATGTGGGATAGACTGAGACACCGACTGTGACACTAACTGAGACACTGACTGAAACAATTGTGTGGATCCAGAAATCATGGAAGAATCATACAGAGCCCAGGATTGCAGACCATAGTTTGAGCTAGAAGCACTTGTGTTTGAGCTGGAAGACGATGACACACTGTCCGAGACCTGAGAAGATTCAGCCATAATTGACGACGACTGAAGCACCAAAGAAGACTGGAGAGTTGAGACAGAAGATCCAGACAGAAGATCCAGACTAGACGAGCTCGAGACCAGGATAGAGTCAGAAGACTCAAACAGCTGTGATGTGGAAGCACCTGACAGTATGAAAGAATCCAACAGTTGTGAGGAAATCAGTTGTGAAGATGCTTCTGACGTGTTTGAGTATATGGAGTGTCTGGAGGCACCAACAATTCCCGACAACCCAGGAGAGACAGGCATCTTTGGGTCAGAAACACTGGTCGAGTATGGAGCACTAACTGAGTATGGAGCAGCACTAGCCAAATTTGAACTCAAACCAACCGAACTAAGGGCTAAAAAGCAAACTGAATTTGAGGCAGAGGAGCCAACTGAATTCGAAGCTGAAGAAACGACAGCATCAGAGACTGAAGACCCAACAGATGATCCAACAGAAGAGCTGGCAGGATTTGAAGCATTAACCACTCTTGAAGATTGGTAATAGCCCGACATGTTTGATACTGAAGAACCAGAATTCACGACACTTAATGATCCAACACTAGAAGAGCCAACACTCGAAGAGCCAACACTGGAAGAAACTGGATCACTGGAAGAAACAGCACTTGAAGCAGATGCTCCAGAAGACAATTGCAAAGAGATCAGAGGCTGACTTGACAAAGATTGACTTGACGGACCTGACTGAATTTGCAAAGATTCACTTGACTGAATTTCCAAAGATTCACTTAACTCAGCACTGGAGATATTCGAGTTAAAGTACCTGGACAGGTCATATCTAGCGGCCTGAGAAGCAGAGGCCGCAGCCATTTCCGAAGAGCTATAAGCACCAAACAGTTTTGGAGGGTCAGAAGCACTCAAAGGTATGGAGGCACCATTATTCGAAGCAATTGGAAAGCTAGACTCAGGAAAAGGCACGTGGTAGGAGACGGAGAGGTTCAGCGGAGGCAGAGAGGGAATATTCCTCTTCCTATAGAGCCTTCCGTTTTCTTTCGCAGCCGAGCCGGTCGCACGATCATAATGCAAGAGGAAGAGATCCACCTCGAAACACGAAGAGTCCACCTTTCCACTAGTGATGGCATTGTCCGAACCGTCCGGCAGTATGCACGAGTAAAACACATGGTTTTGGATTTTCCCGTGGGAGTCCAAGTCCAAGCGCGTTCTAGGGCTGGTGGGGCCAAACAGCACTATGGGGTCACGAATCCCCAAGTAGCCCGGTGTAGATGTATTGGTAGAAAACGCATAGCCATTTTCAAAGGTGAATTCCATAGGCACAGCTTCAGGTTTCCCATAAGATAAGAAGCTGGCATCAGACTTGGCATGATAATAATTGCTAGAAAGAGGTAGCAAATCATTATCATCCACCTTGACAAAAAAGGCCCATGGAGTGGACGAGTCTGCCACGGCAATTGCCGCAACAAACGAGGATAAAATCAAGCAGGAGGCTTTCATTGGGGCTCTAAAATGGCCGGAAAAAAGGAGCCGAACGAGGATATATAAGATTTGACAAGAAGTGCCGTATTCTTGAGCCCGCTAGAACGCCTATGTTCAACATAGACCCGAAGCCCCATTGTTCCAGATCACAAAGGTCTTTAGACTGTAGACTTGCCTTGGTGCATGAGCCCGATCTTCCTGCACGCCGGCATCGTAAGTTCTTTGTTTCGAGATCACACCAATTCCTCCTGCACCTCCGGCTCTTCAGCTTACGACGTCCTGAAAGTCCACCAGTATCCACCAAAATCTAGTATCTAATAGAGTCCTTCAAAATCCAGATCCACAAAAGTTAAGAACAAGATCCACCAGAGTCAAAGTCCAGATCCATCAATGTCCACCCAGAAATTTTCATCAGTATCCACCAGTAAAAACTCCACCAGTAAACACCCTAATCAAACCAATTTTCCCTTCCTCCAATAACTACCATTTTCCCTTCAATTATTTGCCTCTCTTCTTCTATTCTCTCTATTCCCTCTATTCCCTCTATTCTCTCTATTCTCTCCCCATTCTCAATTCTCCATTCACTATATTCCCTCTATTCACTTTTTTTTCTCCTCATTCACCTTGTCCCCAGTTCTTCTCTTCACAGTGGCTACATCCACATGAATGCGAAAACGAAGAATGCTTATTTGAGTGTCCTCTGCATAGAGACGGTTTTTAGACCCTAGCGCGTCTGCTGCGACGGCTATACTTGCTGTTAAACCGGCGAGAGTGCGCTTTGACAAATAGCCTTGCCGTGCCTCACATATTCTCACCGGTAACTTCACAATACCCTAGATAGTCTCACACGACACTAAATGCATCCTCTAATTTTTTAATTCTCTAATTCTCTAACTCTCTAATTTTCTAATCCTCTAATCCTCTAATCCTCTAATCCTCTAATTCTCTAATTCTCTAATTCTCTAATTCTCTAATTCTCTAATTCTCTAATTCTCTAATTCTCTAATTCTCTAATTCTCTAATTCTTTAATTCTCTAATTCTCTAATCCTCTGATCCTCTCTACAATGAGCCTCGCACTACTTACACCCACTACAAAAAACCACGCACTACAGTAGCATTACAATAAGCACCACAATACACCACAATACACCACAATACACCACAATAAACCACAATACATTACAATACACCACAATACATCACTAAACATTACAATACACCACAATACACCACAATACAGAACAATACAGAACATACAGCATACCTTGGATTAAAGATATAAGGACACAGGACAATGAAGTCGATGCGACACTCATAGCTTGGCAAGCGACACTCATAGCTTCGTAAGCGATCGCGTAACTCTAGGTTAGGACAATTATAAGCGTTCCTGTCCGTAATCAGCTCCTCCATGCACCACCCACTCTTCTTCTATCATTCCCCAACTTCTCTCAATTCTTCATTCACTGATTAACTGACTCATTTACTCACTTACTTACTTACTCACGTAGACCAAACAGTCACCTTCCACCTTACCATATCACCACATCACCACATCACCACATCACCACATCACCACAATTTGGTTGGTGCAGTATAGTGAACCCGATTGGGTAGTCCAATTTTATTTCCGTATATGGAAATTAGTGTTTTTTTCTGTTTTTTTTTTCTGTTTTTTTTCCTGGTCTTATTTTTTTTGTTCATTGGGGTTGGCGGGGGAAATGTGCGCGTTTCCCCGCTGTCTAAGCCGTTTCTCAACACTATCTTGCGTCGCACTGCATGGCATTGTTGTACGGCTGGCTCATACATAGACTAGTTAGTTAGTATATCAACAAAGTCCTGGCTGCCATGTGGAAGAGATTTTACGTGACGACTTCGCTTACCTTCTGGGAACAATCTGGGAACAACCTACAATAATCTAGATCTGTCACCACTGCAGTGGGGTAGTGGGGTAGTATGTACTCCCCCATGTCATAAATAATCACCTTCGCAATTAACTCAGCTCCACTCAAAAGTCTGGTGTGCTTACTAATTTGGACGACTGGGTGAATGTGGATTTTTTTTTCCATTAACTCCGGCACTTAATGGTTTGGGACCCTTTTAATTATTCCCCATTCTTTTCTTTTTTTTTAATTGCTCTTTCTGCTCTTTCTGCTGGTCCAATTCGTTTGCCCAGTCATTTTAAATTGATTTCCCATTCTTCAGTACTATGGCTCCTATTGGACCACGGCTTCGGATTTCCCGAAAAACATGTCATATTCTATACACTATACTATACTCTATACACTATACTCTATACACTATACTCTATACACTATACTCTATACACTATACTCTATACACTATACTCTATACACTATACTCTATACACTATACTCTATACACTATACTCTATACACTATACTCTATACACTATACTCTATACACTATACTCTATACACTATACTCTATACACTATACTCTATACACTATACTCTATACACTATACTCTATACACTATACTCTATACACTATACTCTATACACTATACTCTATACACTATACTCTATACACTATACTCTATACACTATACTCTATACACTATACTCTATACACTATACTCTATACACTATACTCTATACACTATACTCTATACACTATACTCTATACACTATACTCTATACACTATACTCTATACACTATACTCTATACACTATACTCTATACACTATACTCTATACACTATACTCTATACACTATACTCTATACACTATACTCTATACACTATACTCTATACACTATACTCTATACACTATACTCTATACACTATACTCTATACACTATACTCTATACACTATACTATACTACACAGTACTATATACTATACTCTGTACACTATACTCCAACTCTCAACAATACACTATATCAGTGCCCTAGCGTTCACGCTGTATTTACCACTCTATACACTACTCCGTACTGTACTCCATAACTATATCCTATACTAGACACTGCTATACCCTATACCCTATACTCTACTCTACTCTATACTATACTAGACAGTGCTATACTCTATACCATACTCTATACCATACTCTATAATTTCTGAGCCCATCAAATTGACCGAGTACCAGATCAAATCCCCCTTACTACCACGAAAATTAACACCAAAAGTACTACTACGAAAAGCTCCCACCAGAACCACCACTAAAAATGGAGCCGTACCCAATTCTGGCTGGTTTATCTGCTCGTAAAATCAATGCAATCAATTAAGCCTAATTAGGATACTGCACTGGATCCTAAAGCCAATTAAGCGTACCTAGTGGTTTTGGAAAATGTGCATGGTTGATCTTGAGAGCACTTGGTTACGGTTCGCGCACACCCTAACTCTCACTAATCAACTCTCACTAATCAAAAAAAAAAAAGAATATAACTCTCAATACGTGCACTGTATTTTTTTTTTTTTTTCTGCGTCCATTGCAATTTCGGCTCGATTTGGAAAAACTTTCCAGCCATCCACCCTGACGCCTTGCTATACCAGCCACCCTCTCCTTCCTGATGTGATTACTACCATTCTTTGTATGTCGTAATGAAGACCTGTGGATCTAAATAGACTATCGGTTATAGTCCATCCAATTCTGATTCCTCCATCCATCCCTCCATCCAGTACTCTATCCAGTTTTTCATCCAGTTCCAGTTCTTCATCCATTTCTTCATCCATTTCTTCATCCAGTTCTTCATCCAGTTCATCATAAAAGGTTCCTCCACATCCATATCCTTCCACATCCACATCCTTCCACATCCGTATCTAGCTCTGAGTACCATGAGATCCCCCCTAATTCAAATAAAGATCCATCGACTTGATCGAGACCAGAAAACCCATGGGAGTGTTTGAGCACCTCAACAAGCAATGAATCATGCCCAAATCATCGGACTGGTCATTTGTGGACGAATTGATCGACGATTTTGGGAAGAAAAACCATAAGCAGTTCAAGTCCAACAAGTTTAGAAGTGGCTTCATCAGCAACCATTATGCTGGTCCTGTAGGGTAAAGTACCACCGAATGGCTCTCCAAAAATCAGAACCCTGTGAGCCACCAGATCTTCGGCTTGTTTCCAGACTCGTCCAATGCCTTTATCTGTGGTCTTGATAGCGTGGAAAACAGCTCCACCAATAGCAAGTTGAAGATGGTGATGCAGAAGCATAAGGAGCAGTTATCAGTAATAATGAAGCAGTTGTCCAGCACCGAACCGCACTTTGTACGGTGTATTCTTCTCAACTTGGATAAGGTCCCCAACACCATCGACAAAGACATTATGCTGAATCAGCTCCGGTGTAATGGTAATGTCTAGTCCTAATGTTTTGGTCTTGATATCTGTCTTGATTGCCAGCTTATTATGGTAAGTTGTGTCTTATTCAGGAGCCAATCCATGATCACCACTAGGGGAAGTATTAGGGATTTGGCATTACTGACCATTCCAACTGACCAACTGACCATTTCACCTGCCATTCCAACAAGATTTTGTTATACTGATTGTGGAACAGTTGATGCTGGTATGGACTCAACACTATTGGAACCACTCCTATTGAATGCCACTATTAGCATATGATTCCGTCTTGGGGGGGTATCCATGGGCCTTGACTATCCACGGATTATTTAATGGACTCCTTGACTCCTTGAAGACAGAATTACTTATCAGGTTATTGGATCTTTGATAAGGACAGATCTCATTGACAAGGAAAAAGATCGCATTGACTTGTTAGGAAGGCTGGTCTAGCGGGGTCCATTGAACACTGTTGAAAACTTCCTAAGACTGTTTAGAATTAACTTCCTTGACTCTTGTTTGACTCTTGTTCAAGACTGTTCAAGACTTGTTTGAGACTGTTCAACACTGTTCAAGACTGTTCGAGACTGGTTCAATTTGTTTATGACTTGTTTGAAACTGGTTAAGACTGGTTAAGACTTTGTTAAGACTTCTTAAGACTTCTTAAGACTGTTTGGTACTTGTTTAAGACTGCTGAATACTGTTAAATCCTGCTAAGTACTAAATTATCATTACCAAACAAGTCTTTTCAACGTTTTGGTGTGATAATCTTGGCGTTTTTCACTTCCGGTTGCGGCCATACCAAGTGAAAAGCACTGTTTCCCGTCCGATCAACGTTAGTTAAGCCACTTAGGGCCACAGTGAGTAATGCAGTGGGAGACCATGTGTGAAATTGTGGTGCTGCAATTTTTTTTTTTATTTCTTCTTCTTGCCAATTCACTTTTTTTTATGTTCCAAATGATGCGGTTCATCGATTGCATCTTGCGTACCGTTTCAAGTCTGAAATTCTAGTACACAGTTCCCCAAAAGGGTAATCCCCAAAAGAGCTATCCCAAAGGGGACCTTGAGGTATTTCATATCAACGTCTGGTCCTTTCTGGTGTATATGTTCGACGGAGACCAACATCACCAGCATATTCCCCTAAGTGATTAGTCGGAGTACCATTGCATTTCGTGCCCAAGAAGCTAACCTTGTAACGATTTTCAAATTGGTCAACATTGAGTAGTCTGTCCATAGTCATAAAGTTCCTCGGTATGATCACACAGTTTACATTACGAATGTAAAAGTAAAGTCAAAAATGTATGGTAGGAATATCTTTGCTTGTAGAGTGGCTATCCTTTTTTTTATCACTAAAATTTGGAGGGGGATTACTTGGAGGGGGATCCGGAGGTTCATATATTTCGCAGGGTGGCGTTCCTGCATGGCTGGTGGCTGCAAATAAACAGGGCGGGGGTGAGAAACGCGAACGTCTATAAAAGGCGACCGTCCCTCCCCAATAATCATCCCCCTTATTTTTCTTCTCTTTCTTCTTTGCTATCCTTTAAGTTCATCGTAACTGGATTCTGGATTCTTTTTCAGGGCCATTCATATCTAAGAACTTGTCTATCATCTCCGTTCATACCTAAGAACTTCTTTGTCACCTTCGTTCATACCTAAGAACTCCTTTGATACTCCAAGTCTTTCCCTGAAATTATCCGCAAGCTTTTTAGTATGTCTGATGATTACATTATATGTTGATGAGATTTTGAGAGTCAGACTATGACTTAAGGAAAGAGGGTATTCTAAGTGTTTAGTCTTCTTCATACTACGGCATCATAGAAATACTAAGGTCCTCTTGTTTACTTCTAGGGTCTATAAGTTCTATGAGGTCTAAGGTACTTTATGTGGAGAAAGACAGTATAACTTCTGTTCTGTCTCTTCATAATACTAATTTTCTGGGGATTCGGTGTTGATAGTTCTGCTCTTTGGAATTATCAATAAACCAAAACCACAGTCACTTTCGTTGACCTTTACGGGCCCAGAAATCACCCGTGATTCTTATGGTTTTTTTGTGACCTGCATATAATACCAACCCGTCTACCCCAGGCCAGTCTTTTGTGGTCCTATTTGTTGAACAAGTGAGCTGACAATCGGTGTATGCAGGATACCGATGACTTACATTACCTGCAGTACAGAAGGAAAACACAGGTTTGGGCAGATAGGCCAGGCTCACATGTGTCTAGGAATGCCGAGTTTAGATGGAAGTAGGTAATTTGCATGATTATTATATCACTCAGCATGCATAACTCGGAATGACGTTCCCAAGGTCGCATCTGGTGCATAAGGATGGACTCTGTCCTCGAAACCAAATGAGGTTTGATTCTCGAGAATGGATTCCAGGGGGGAGTAGAAAGAGTTCCGATTGGACTTAGGGAGCTTTCCGAATGGAGCACTGAAACGACATGGGCTCCGGGTTGAATACAGGAATGGATTCAAGGTGAACTAAATACACCTGGGGCCCATATTAAAGGTGGTATTGTACCTTGACTGTACCAGAGACTGTACCAGAGCATAATCTAGTACCATAGTATTATGATATGAACACTGGTATAGACGGTACCATAGTGTTAGATCCAGCATAGGTAGTGATCTACCTATTGAGGTACCTGACTTAAGAATCTAACACATAGTATTATGGTACCTAGTATGGTAATAGCATTGGAGTTTATGGGAAGTGTCGAAGTCAGATATTTCTGGTCAGACAGTACTCACTCTATAAAGAAACAAATTGAAAATGGGCTCGATACTCTGGTATCCGAGGAGTAAAGTGCCTCTGGAGCCAAGAAATAGACCTTGTTCAAAAACCTGGATCACTAGAGCCTAAAGAGTCAACAGGCGGCCAACAAACGACCAACAAACGACCAACAAACGACCCACAAACGACCCACAAACGACCCACAAAAGATCAAAACAGATAAAAAAGCAGGAGCTGAAGGCAACAAAGATTGTCCTCGATAAGTACCATAGAATGTTGTGAATGCAGGAGAGCTATCAACTAGGCCATGGTGTGGTTGCCCGTGCATTGTTTAAAGAATTGGTATAATCCAGAGTCCAAGTATAATAGTACTACTACGACTACTCTATACTGACTACTCTATACTGACTACTCTATACTGACTACTCTATACTGACTACTCTATACTGACTACTCTATACTGACTACTACTACCAGTACGAGTGAGAGCCTGGGGTGTTAGATTCTTGTTGTTACGTCAGGTACTCTGTTTAGAATGTTTTTTTGGTTGATGATTCCCCATAAAGAAGAATCTGAGCTATTTAAGTATTTGACAACGGCGTCGCTTGGTCAACGGGTGTTGCTAGTTGCAAAGGGGAAAACTCTCCATATTTCATCCTGGTACCTCGTGCAATGATGGTGGAGGTGTGGCACAGTGGAATGGCCATTGTTAGGATTACACAGCGTAGGCTTAAAATACTGAAATATGTAGAGCACTACCTATGTTGGATCTAACATGGGGCATCATGTGGTTCTGTACAGTTCTAGTACTAGTAGATAGAGAACAGAGAGTGTGTGGTAATTATACTTCACCACATCATAATACCACAGTACCATATACAGTATCATAGTACAACAATATTATATACAGTATCATAGTACAACAATATTATAGACAGTATCATAGTACAACAATATTATAGACAGTATCATAGTACAACAATATTATAGACAGTATCATAGTACAACAATATTATAGACAGTATCATAGTACAACAATATTATAGACAGTATCATAGTACAACAATATTATAGACAGTATCATAGTACAACAATATTATAGACAGTATCATAGTACAACAATATTATAGACAGTATCATAGTACAACAATATTATAGACAGTATCATAGTACAACAATATTATAGACAGTATCATAGTACAACAATATTATAGACAGTATCATAGTACAACAATATTATAGACAGTATCATAGTACAACAATATTATAGACAGTATCATAGTACAACAATATTATAGACAGTATCATAGTACAACAATATTATAGACAGTATCATAGTACAACAATATTATAGACAGTATCATAGTACAACAATATTATAGACAGTATCATAGTACAACAATATTATAGACAGTATCATAGTACAACAATATTATAGACAGTATCATAGTACAACAATATTATAGACAGTATCATAGTACAACAATATTATAGACAGTATCATAGTACAACAATATTATAGACAGTATCATAGTACAACAATATTATAGACAGTATCATAGTACAACAATATTATAGACAGTATCATAGTACAACAATATTATAGACAGTATCATAGTACAACAATATTATAGACAGTATCATAGTACCACAATATTATAGACAGTATCATAGTACCACAATCTTATAGGCAATATCATAGTACCACAGTATTATATACACTATCATAGTATGTAGATTACTTAACTCCTCATGTGCCCTAAACTCGGGCACATCAGGTGATCCTTTCAATAGCCATGGAGTACAGTCCAGTGGACTG
>NKZD01001951.1:0-24382 GCA_002370635.1 Metschnikowia cerradonensis | reverse complement strand
TATTGTCGTTGACCTGCAGGCAACATGTTTCACAGTTGCCCGCACTCACAGGTTGACACATATCGCATGTCCAACAAGTTCAACAGTTGAGAGGTATCAGTAATGACCGGAATATCACGGATTTCTTAGTACAGATTAGTAGCACTACTAAGAACATAAATCAACAATAAGTATAAGAATAGAATCAACAATGAATACTACAGTTTCACAGCTATTGGAGTTATTGGAGAACAATAACATTGCCATTCCTGATTATGCAAGTGTTTATGGCAACGCTTAACAATGCGCAGCCTGAAAGGTGGTTCTTGTTGCGCGTTAGCACGTACATTCTGGTACAGAGGATCGGATACATGATTGGACTTCAATAACTCTATCAAATGAGGGACTTGAGTAATCGTATCTGACATTTGTCTTGTAACTCTACTGCTATCTAAAGTAGTGAGTCCGTGACTTCTGTTCACAATTGATACCGCTCTAGTCTGAGCTGGATCCTCTCTATATATAGTTAGTCCCGGGGACTCCTGCTTCATCCCTCTCGGTTATTGTTTTCTCCAACACAATTGCTGGAGTTAGACGAGTGCTAGACGAGAGCCTAGAGAGGCTTACCACCAGTCTAGCTTCTCTTCAACAATACCTATTATTGTTTCATCTGTATGCAGTCACGTGAACTGTTGAAAAACGGTAACAAGCGCCTGTTATTCATATGCACCTGTGGTTACTACAACCGCGTGGTGCCGTGAAGGTAGACCTCCCACATATATAAGGGAGTCTGTACCATATCCATCTTTTAAGTAACTGAATCAAATATCATCTGTCTGGGACGTACCAAGATGTCTCCAAAGACCAGACCCACCAATACTTCAATGGACACCGATAACTCTACATCTTCTTCTCTTGAAGTAAACACCCCTAAAGTGTTTACATACCTTGATGAGATCATGAGGACAGTGTCCCTCAGTAACTGTCAACTGGACATCACAGCATGGTTAATCTATGGTCCACCTGGTGCCGCAACTATCGTTGCGGAAGATGCTTTATCTAATCTACATGAACATGCACTACCTACAGTTGTGCTGATTCCTCAAGCTCATCAGACACATGCCGCATGTTCCAACAGTTCTACCTACATTGGTGTAGTCAACCCCAAAAATTGTCACCAACAGAATGCCATACAAAAATGATATCTATGACCAGGATAGGTGTACAGGACTAGTAGAGGGGTTACATTATACTTAGTCCTTGTAATTGGTCCTCTAGTACTTGTATTAGCTCTGAGTAAGTAGCTCTAGCTCAAACACTCTGTTACTATACTATAGTTGTAGGTGTCTGGCATGACTATATAATTCTCAGACTGAGTGACATACAATTCAAGAACTGATTTGATGTTGGTGTCTAAGATAGGCACTATTCTAGGAGCATGTATCTGTTAGGTCCACCATAGGTAGTTCTCTAGCTATTGAGGTAATTTAAGGCTACTCCGTCTAATTGTACCAATGGCCATTCCAAGGCCGTCACATGCCTTTTACTATTATAAGACTATACTGTACTAAGACTATACTGTACTAAGACTATACTGTACTAAGACTATACTTACTATACTGTACTAAGACTATACCCTGAAACTACACTATACGGCAATACATTGTTTGAAGGATACTATTTCATAAGAACACTACAGTATATTTTAGATCCACTATAGACAGGGCACTACTCATAGTGGTATTATGAAGCCTCGCCGTCCAATCTTCAATGACCACTCTATAACACTGTCTCCTTAATGACCATTCCATAATGCAGTCTCCTCAATGACTATTCCATAACGCTGTCTCCTCAACCACCGTTGTATGAGGTACCAGGATGGAAGGTGAAGTCTTGTCGCAAGCACCTAGCATTTACCGGACTAGGTGATCCCACTGTCAACTACTTTAGTAGCCCGAATCTTCTCTCTGGAGACACATTGGCGAATTAACATAGTAAACTGGATACCTGACGCCACAACACGAATCAAACAATATCAGTATGTCAGTACTTAGTACATTGAAGTAGAAGTGCGGAATGGGTTCTGGAGTACGGAAATTGACCAGTGTATTTGTTTCTGTAGTGGACTAGCTTAATTGTGATTACTATTTATATTGAGGAAAGTGAAGTACTACCATCATAATGATGTACTCTCTATAGCCACTAGTAGAAGTATTGGAGGTACTCCTATAACCACCAGCATGGGTATTGGAGGTATTACTATAAGAGATACCAGTATAAGTGTTCTGATGAATAAGATCTTTAAGAACGGTAAATGGCCTGATGATGTTGTGGTTCCATCTGCCATTGCTTTCAGACCCGGCGGTTCGTGCCTAGTCTCTAAAGAATCGAGTGTTGCGCACACCAAGCAGATCGTCAAGGATTTTGGTGCCGCAGCCAAAAGAGCAGTGGAGATCTCTGGCTTTGAATTTGTTGAGATCCACTGTGCTCACGGATACTTGATGAACTTGTTAATGTCTGCCACCTCCAACAAGAGAACCAATGAGTATGGAGGATCGTTTAAAAACAGAATTCGTATTGTCCAGGAGGTCATTGGCTCTGTGAGAGAAAATATAGGCACAAGCTCTCGTGGGGTTTCCACTGAGTACTATAATGTTGGGTAGTCTAGTATAGGTTCTAGAGGTCTTAGTATAAGGTATACATCAGTGTAGGTTCTGGAGCATGCGTTTGTAGTAGTGATAGCCAGGCCAATCTGTTTTCTTTAGTAGTAGTGTAATTTAGTAGAAGTCCTAGACACTTAATTTATTATTGAGTATTTTATTAATTTTATCGACTATTTTATTTTTATTTTTGTTGAGTTGAGAAAATGGGCTATTCCTCATTCTGGAGTAAAGTGGTGTCATGGTGCGAAATTGTAGATTCTCACCACAGATGAGCTGGGTAGATCAGAGTTGAGTACTGAACAAAAAAAGCATTAAAAAAAAGAAAGAAATAAAAGCACAAAAAGAATTAGCTCTCGTACTAGGGAATTAGCGAAAGATTAGATAGTGCTTTATTTATATAGTGGTAGTGGTAGTGGTAGTGGAGTGGAGTGGAGAGTACATTTAATAGAAGAATAGAATCTGGATGCCGAAAAAAAATGACTACTCAGAAGCACTAAAATATCATACTTAAATCAATACTCAATGTCAGATTCACCATAGGTAGTCTACCTATTGAGGTATTATGAAGCCTTTTTGCCTGATACTAACAATGTCCATTGTATAAGGCCATCAACCAGCCATCATTTTACGAGGTACCAGGATGGCCTGCGGAGAGCTGGAACAATGACCGCTATTGTTCTGGTGAAAAGTGTTTCCGTAGCCACTCCTTCTCTTGAATAGTTATATAAGCAGCTCAGATTCCTTTTGAGGAATTCTTCGGCGAATGAATTTAGTGAAAAGAGTACCTGACGTAGCAAAAACCTAGCACTAAAAATGTACCCAGTTTCACTCTTGGTTAACACAGACAGGAATATAATCTTTAGTACTGGTTATTAGATCCAATATAGGCAGGGCTCTACCCATAGATGTATTAACAAGTCTACTCTGTCCAATCCTAACAGTGGCTATTGAATAATGTAGTCATATTTTTGACAATACCTATTAGACTATGATGACCATAAACGTCATCTCGAAATAATAATATTAATTTATCTGTTAGATCCACCATAGGTAGTGCTCTACCTATTTCAGTATTTAAGCCTACGCTGTCTAATCCTAACAATGACCATTCCAAACAATGACCATTCCATTGTGCCACACCTCCACCATCATTGCATGAGGTACCAGAATGGAATGTGGAGAGTTTTCCCCCTTTGCACCCAGCAACACCCGTCGACTAGGCTGTTGAGCTTTGTCATCTACTAACGCATAAACTGGAGCGGTTATTCTTATCTGTATCTGAACTATACTAAGAACTCTCATAAAATAAATTGTCGTCCTCTCTTTCTGTATCGTTACCGCCCGCTCCCTTTTTGGCGGAACGTCGTCCATTCATCTCAATGCCTGCATATAACTGTTTCATATGTCCTGCTTACATGCAGTCACATGGAACGTGCAGTACATCGGAGATGTACTGATTCTTCACGTTCAACACTTATTGGTGATTTTGATCGACGAAGCGGTCTCTATATACAGTTGCTTCGCGATTGGATCCCATGCCGGTCCCTCCAGACCGAAGTCTATGACGATCAAAGTCGCAGTAGATTCAACATCAACACATTCTTTAGCTGACTCATGCGAATACCATTCTCATTCTCATACATTTTTTCATTCACATCCATTCTCATTCACATCCATTCTCATTCGCACATCCACACACACACGCACTCCAGACACCATAATTCAACAGACAAAAATTCACACATAATTGTCCAATCAGACAAATTATTAGGCAAAATAGAGTTCACAATTTATGGTCCACAATTAAAGTCCAACCAACCAGGAGTTATATCATGTAAGACTGACCCATTGCTGACCATTGCTGACCATTGCTGATTCATATCATGTCCATCTAATGTAACCCGAGTCTTCATGTTCGACCGTATCACCATATATCACTGGTAACTCCATAATCAAGATAAATTGGGCTAGTTTGACCCATCCTTCTATTTTTCTATCACTCTCATTAGCAGTATCCTCAGTCTATCACCAACTGCAGTACCATCCACAGCCTAGTCCAATCATTCTAGCACACCACAGTACACAACATTATACTCAATCGGTACACTACCAGTCCTCTATCTTCCAATCACTCATCCAGTTCGTCCACCATCTCTATACAGTACCTCAGTAAAGGTAGTGAAGCTGCTAGTTCAGCCAAAACTCATTATATCCTGTGTCTATCCTTCTTATCGGTAAAGAACGGTGACCAGATACCTCTGACGGACTCGTTATTGGACATGACCTTGTGGTTGTACTTGAAGGGCGAGTTTCCAGATCTCTTGATATACTCAGCAAGCTTCTTGGTGACTTGAGAAGCATCCAAGTTGCGGATATCCACGTTTTCCTGGCTGCCGTTATTGTAGTGGAACGTGAGCAGGGGGTGGCCGTTTCTGCGCTGGATTTCGAACATGGTGTCTTTATTGTCGGCCACGAACTTGTGGAAGGTGGGTGCTCGACGGCTGAGGAGGTCTCTGACTCCCTGGGAGGAGCCGCCCCAGTTGCAGAAGCCAAGGGTGATACGGAAACAGGGCTTGACGAAGGCTCCAACTCCGTTGCGGGCAAGCGAGAGTTTGGGAATGGCTTTGACGGGCATTGCAGTTGAGGATGGAATTGGTGATGATTTTTCGCGTCTTGAGGGTGGATGTATGGTGGTGCACGGGTGCAAGATGAGGGAGGATGGGAGGGAGGTCAACCAGGTCCCAGTGTTTCTTCCGAATTTTCATTTTTTTTTTTGAATATTCATTTTTTATTGATACTGTGAATTTGGAGTGATGTTTGAGGAGGAATGACTTGGGTGATTTTGATTTTTATTTATGTGAGGGAAAGAACTCATGAAGTAGTGAATGAGATGTAGGTTGAGGTGCGCTACTTACAGTGTCAGAAGTGTGCGAGTGCGGGAATGAAGTAGAGTGAGTGAGTGAGTGAGAGTAAAGAAAAGGTGGAGTGAAAAAGAGAAGGTAGAGTAAAGAGAGTAAAGAGAGAGGAATCGGTAGCACTAATCTTGGGAGTGAGCAGAATTGAATGAAGAAGGAGTGATTAGAGTGAAGAGTGAGTAGAATTGAGTGAGTAGAATTGAGTGAGTAGAGTGAAGAAGGAGTGAATAGAAAATCTAGTGAGTAGAGAAAAGACGTAAGGAGAAGATTTTGTGAGAGTGAAGATGTGAACAGAGTGAGGTGAGAATCTGTAGTAAGGTTAACTTTTGGTGAGAGTAGAGTAAAGAAAAAGAAGAGTGTACCTAGAGTATAAGTGAGGGTGAAGGAGTAGAGTTAAGAGGAGAGTGTAACTAGACTAGTGAGTGAGGAAGTGAGGAAGTGAGGAAGTGAGGAAGTGAGGAAGTGAGGAAGTGAGGAAGTGGGTGGGGTAGAGTAGAGTACACTAAGGCACCCACCATCCACACCATCCACACCAGCAAGTATGTCTACATTTGGAAATTCAGTTTCAAGCTTATTCCAATATTTTTTATCATCAGGCATTCTGGTGGAAAAAAAATTCTATTTTCTCTATGGTGTATGGTGTATGGTAGGGTCTTTTGTGTGGTAGATGATTCTGGCCTTTTCAAACAACCTTTCTGCAGCATTTCACTACTAATAGAGAGACCAATATAGACCAGGATAAGACTGGGTAAAAGATAAACCCGTACAACCCATAAACCCCTAGGGATTAGACTGGGTAAAATGATTTCTACTGGAGAGGGGAAAAGTGGTTGGTTTTGCACGACTGGATGGCTGTTTGGGCAGTGTATACTTCCTCATCCTTTTAGCTCTAGTACATATAGTATTTTTATATATTACACTACACTACACTACTATAGCTGTTGGTGTTATACTCCGGTTTACGTCAGGTACTCTGGTTACTATTTTCATTCGCCGATAATCTCTCCGAGGGAGGAATCTGAGGTGCTTATACAGTGTTTTTCAAAACTATTCAAACCAGCGCAGCAAAATGTTTCGAACCAAGAAGACAGAATGGTTCAAACCAGCGCGGCAAAACGATTCAAACCACACTAGCAAAATTAAACAAACCAATATAATATGAATGATTACATAACCCCTACTAAAAAATTGTTATATACAGGATAACAAGGAAACCAGTTCAGTTCCGTCCGTTTTTCGCCCTTGATTAATACTGCAAGACTTTTGTCCCAAATGTAGCACCATAAGTAGTAATCCTCCAGATTTAAGGTTTCAGAATATTGAACTCTAATGAAAGTCATTACGAGTTGGTGTGAACCATTACGGCATTTGGTTTGAGAGACTGTGCAAGGGGGTACGAAACTTTTTGAATTATTGGTTTGTTTAATTTTTTCAATTATTAGTTTGTTTAATTTTGCTAGTGTGGTTCGAAACAATTGACCGCGCTGGTTTGAATAGTTTTGAAAAACACTGTATAGTTGTAAGAGAAGGTGCGCGCTGGTGGCTGGCTGGTGGCTGGTTGGTAGCGCGCTAGTTTGAAGGCCTTATACAAAGTATCAGGCAGAGAGGCTTCATAATATCCTGAATAGGTAGGGCACTACCTATGGCGGATCTGATAATTGGATGTACCTTTGGTGGTGACCTATCTATGTAAATCTTCGAGCTTAGCCTGTCTGATGGTAATAATGGGCATTCCAAGGTTGTCACAAATCATTTACAGAGTTGGTTGAACTGACATGGGCAAGAATATCACAGCTATTGCTAACTTGTTGCTTGTTCTATGCATGCTTCCCCTAGAAAGTCATAAGCCGTTCAGATCCTCATAATCGAGAACGTTCTGTGAAGGCTCTGACACTGAAATCTTTTGCTTAAGAGGGCTCGAGATTATGAGGACTCGAGATTATAGGGACCCAAGATTATGAAAGTCTTTTCTTCACTTACTCTTCCTCGTCCATCAAGGCTTGATTCAGGGCTGAAATAACGTCGGTTCAAATTCAACTTATCGAGTATTAGGTAGAAATCGTCAAAAAGTTTGGGGTGCTCCTCTGCTGTGCATTCCGTATAGATGTAAAGTTGTTAACCTTTTTATAAAACTCTTTACATGAAATCCTTGATAAAATACAGTGAGTGACATTACTGTAACATATATATTTAATATATAGTCTGCAGAGAGAAGGTATGATAACTGTCAGACCAGTACCAGAGACAGTACCAGAGTGTCAGTGACAGTGACTAGAAAGACGTCACTAATGAAACGGCTTCTTTGAAACTGCTTACACACCTCCACAATTTTGGACTAGACCAAAAGCGGAACCCGGTGAATCTCCACGGGAACGCAACCTGAGTCTGCTTCTGCAGAATACAGAATACGCGTGAAGATGGTTTCAAAACCTTCGTCCTTCTTTGCAAGGCCCGGACAAGCGTAAAAGTTCTGGTTGATGACTTTATTCTTTTTGTCGAATTTAAACGCAGTAATGTTCTTGAGCTTCTCACCGAATCCCATCCAATAGTCATCCACGGGACCTACATAAGAAGCTTCCCACTGCTTTCCTGCATACGCCCGTTGCCCTTCCATACTGAAGGGTTGAGCAAAAGGAAGATTTCCATACCCCAAGACATAATTGCCATCATCCACTTCTTCTTTATAAAGATTTCTTAACTTGCCATCCACTTTGGCTGCAAACAACATCCCCCGGGCCTGCACACAGACGGCGCAGCTAACAAGGGCAGAAATAAGGGTGAACTTCATAGTCTTCGATGATAAAGTTTAATAGGGTGAGCAAAAGTTTTTGGTGATACTAAGTGATCAAAAGTATTTGTGATTGGTATTGTTTTTGTGGTTGCTTTTGTTTTTGTGTGGCTGTAAATTTGGGGGGTGGGAACGCCTCCTTATATAGTTGGTAACCCCACCGTGGCCCCACTTGCAACGTGGGTTCCATGCTGAGCTATCTGCACGGCTGTTGATGTGAAACAACCATGATTGGATATGAGTCATTGGGGTTTCGGCATTAAGTGATATCTGAAACACTTCTGAAACACTCGTGAAACACCATCTGTCACAGGTGCAGGTGGTGGTGATTGTTGATTGGTGAGGGGTGAGGGGTGACTAGTGGCCTGAGAAGATGAAATTAGATTTTAGAAGCATGCGGCTGAACATCTATTATCACGGCCTGCATATAACAATGTCACTTTCTTACGAGGTCCGTTTCTTACTTTCATCACGTGTTCGCCTACTTGACCAAAAAAAAAACCACCCATACCATCATCAATTTTCGTAAGTCCATACCATGAAATTTATACTTTTTTTCCCCGAAAAACAGACGAATTATGGTCGCTTGTGTGCCACCCCACAGTGAACTTTGCACCCGTACACCTGCCGAGGTGAGGGGGAGAGAGAAGAATCTACACAATGAGTGAAACTGCGACTGCATCCAACACCTTATCTGTTTCACTTGACGTACGTCAAATTTCAGTTTCTTCCCCGGTCTAATTGTCGTATGCATGGAAATACGCCTGGTACTGCAGACAGACCCATAGCAAGCATGTGCTAATTAACTCTAAAACAATAAAGTGATTTCTTTTACAAACGAGTTTGATAAACTCGCATCCATTGTTTTGTTCCTGGTCACTTCTATAAATAAATAGCGTGTCAGGTTTAATTGGATGTTGCATGACACGTGGGGGTTTCACTCTTAGTGCCACGAAATCCCCACTTCTGGAGCCTATGTGCACACCAAGTCTATTGACTCACCCCATTAATTCCTCCCACAAGCAAGAATATGGGTGGAATTTAAGCTGTTTTAGAATTTATGTGAATTCAGAAAAACTTTTGCTTTTTCACAAATAGAGGCTGACTTGTGGCAAAGAAAATATGGGGATACTGTTTTGCACTTGATTATCACGTGTCCTCTCAAACAGTTTCAGGGCTTATATCCAGTTCCGACCTATTGACTTAAGACCTTTAATCCTGCATTATTGGAGTGGCATGTGTGGACAGTTAAGAAGCTCACGTGACCATACCGAAGGTGAGAATAGAGCCGGGAAGAATGTCACAAAGTTCCACGCTCCAAGCCTCAAAATTTCGGGAAGTGTTCATAAATGAAGTCCCAATCACCCTAGACTATACTTTATCACTTCACGTTCCACAATATAGTACTTAGTATATGAACAGAGTCCTATGTAGTATGATAGAGACTATCGACAACTTCCCTGTCCAAGAAAAATACCACACTCTTAAATCCATAAGGTTATAAAGTTTCCCATTCATAAGGACTTCTCTTAAAAAGTTCGTGGCATTCAGGCCTGATGGCACGTTCAAAAACATTTTTTTAGAACAATATGCAGGCGGAAATATGGCTTCAGGCAATATTCGGGAAAATAAAGCTTCTTTTTAAACACCAACACCACCAACAATCCTTGGACGACTAGTTGCTATTGTCTGATTTCATCATCAAAGAAGATGCACTGAGTATTAAGGATAGTGAAAACAGCCTTAAGGTGACGAAGGTTTATCCGCTTGGACATGTGACTTCCATCATAAGGGAATGCACATTGATCAAATTCCAAAGATGCTGGAAATTGTTCCCAAAATTTAGAAATTTGTTCAGAAATTTTTCACCGAGACTGATGACGAACTCTGCCATAAATGAACCATGGTTGTATGTAAATAGTAAGGCCCGGACATGTCGTCCAAAAACAAGTCGAATGAATTATCATCAATTCAAACATTATCAACATGTCCAAGAATGTTCAAAATGTAAAGCATCTCATCAGAAATGCTTAGTTTTCCAAATATTAGGCTTTAGTATGAGGCTTTAGTATTGGCTGCGAATCCGAAGGGTCAAGATTGAGCACGGTATTCTTTATGCTGAGCATCTGAAAACCCTAAAGTCGACCGGTCCCCTCCAACTTCGTCAACTGAGTTGATGACTTCAAGAGTCTTCCTCCATTTGCTCCAGCTGGTTCTGAGACTTAATACCATCAGTCAAAGATAATCTATCCAAAAGTCTAGTGCAGCCGTGGAATAACCGTGTAATGCTATAATATCTCTACCTACTGCTAGATCCACCATCGGTAGTGTTCGAGCTATTAATGTATGTGAGAGATATTTTGAGTCCAGCACAGTAGGGTCAGTAGGTTTAGTCTGGATATCAACCTATAGTAGTCAATATCAACTTCAAATACTAACTTCTGTTTAGTATTGGGACTAGTCCTAGTAGTATTAGTCAGTAGCTTTCCTGTAAACAAACCGTCCATTGATTTAAATGTCACACCCTCCATCATAGCTTTTCAAATATTCCACAATTTCCTCAAATGCATGTTCATCTGAATCGTAGATGCATATGGCAATTTGAACCCACGCAGAGGCTCAATTTCGTCAGCTGAAGTTCCACATATCCAAGAAGACGTTGCAGAAGGAACAATGGTTTTGGTTTCTCTATCGTAAGACAAGAGATAGATTTCCACCTTGAAACAATACTTGAATTCCTATTGTGGAAATTAATGGAATATACCTTCTTCTGGGCCACCTACTAAAGCAAACACACGAGCAAAAGAAATCTGCACATTAGTAGTCATATTAGCCGGTATTAATATTGGTACTAGTACTAGTAGTAATAGTAATAGCATCAGGAGTATTCAGTTATCGTAACAAGTACTATAAGTTAGTATACATATCAGTTCCAATTATGTCAGATACAGTATAGACAAGGCTCTACCCATGGAAGTATGATGAAGTCAAATTCGTCTGATCCTGACAATGGACATTCCAAAACCATCACAAAACTTTTAACACTATTGATTGAACCAGCCCACGGTCAAAAAAAATTACCACTATTGTTCTGGTGCAGAATCATCCAAGCCAATTCTTCTTTCAAATCGATAAGTGAGTAACTCGCATTTCTTATCTTGAAAAATCATCAATGAATAAATATATCTTAGTACTTTAACGTTACAACATGAATCTAACAGATTGATTGATAACTTTTCCGCTTGCATGTAAACAATATCAGTTCAATTTATTTCGTTTCCTGTTCATTCATTTAATTCACATGATTTAATTGTATACCGTGGGTTTAAGCTTAAAGATTCCGCATCACGAACCAAGAAAGTATGCATGAATTATCTGATCATATAATGTTTATTTAAAATAATGTTTAGTGTTTTTGTTATACGTACCATAGGGAGTCTAGAAATAAACCTTAAGAACTTATATGAACTATAATCCCAGCTGATACATTAGTTTCTGCTCATCCCACTGTTCATAGATATGGTGTTGTCCAAAAAAAGGGGGACTGTAAAATAAGCGAAACCCCCTCTTTTATACTCCTCAGGGGCGCATCTGAAACAAGTAGTTTACAAAAAGGATTAGGGGGCGCGTATCGCTCGGTCTATAAAAAGACGCAATCTCCCCGTATTTTTTTCGCAGCAAAACGTCATCAATCGCGCGCGATCTCACTAATATCCCCACAGCGCAAGAGACTTACGGCTCCAAATTACGTTTTACAACATTCTGGAACAAAACACCCGGTTTTAAAATTGGCCATTTTAACTAGGATATATGATTAAGGTTCTAATATGAATGTGTTTTAAGGTCATTATATGATGCATTGGATGACTGTAGTTTAAGGATGACTGTGGTTTCAAAATGATGTCTAGTCTACGCGGTGGACCTGCGAGATGGCGTCCTCGTTGAGGGCCTCCTCGGTGAAGGTGTCTGGGTCGACGCCATGAGGCACCTTGAAGAACTTGTTTTTCCAGAATCCATCTGCGCCCATGACCTCCTGGACCACCAAGGTGTAGCCTCCCACACGGGGCATGATCTTGGTCCAGAAGGCCCAATAGATGGCACCCACCAAGAAAATGCCCCACGTGACCACGGGATGGATCCAATATGGCAACGATTCGTACACGGTCTGGCCGTCGGTGGGGGGAATATAGGGGGCCACGATCAAATAAAGGGACAGAAGGGCAAAGAAAATGACAACGGGGAATGGAGTGCAGATGGGAGGAGTCCAGGTCCGGTGGCCTCTATACGCAGACCACTTCAAATATAACAAGCCAATGCCCACAAACGTGTTGACCACGTTCAAAGGGTACGAGATCAAGTTCAAAATGAAGTTATATGCGTCTCCTGGAGGTGGGGCTAAGATCGTGATCACACAGATGACCCAGTGTTGGAATAAACCCACAAACGGCGAGTTAAATGGCTTGGATGTGGAGAAAAACCGGGAAAAAGGCAAACTACCTTCACGGCCCAATTGCTGGATGATTCTACCCTGCGAGAAGATCACCGAGAGCACATTTCCCAAAGTGGACAAGGCCACAAACACCGACGATGCCTTCTCGGCCTTGGGGCCAAAGGCGTACCGGAAAAACAAGCCCACGACAGTTCTTCCGGAATTTCTAATGTCTTCTGCAGGGACAACGGCAAAATAGGCCACATTGACCAAAAGGTAGAGAACCGTGATGATACACAACGCAAGCGGAGCGGCCAACTTCAACACACGGACGGGGTTCCTGCACTCACCCAAAGCATAGTTGGCATTACTGTACCCCACGTACGACCAAATGATGTTGTATAATGCGTTCACCACTCCAAACCCGGAGGGAGATGTGCCGTGGAAACTATCGGTGAAGTTGCCCGGGCTCTTGAAGTTATTGGTCTTGATGCCTCCACCCAAAGCCACCCAGCCGGCCACGGAAATAAATAAAATGATGGCCACCTTGAAGATTCCCAAGACGTTGGCCAACATTAAGCCGGACTTGACGTGAAGCCCGTTGATCAAAAACGCAAAGGTGATGACTCCCACACCGATTGCTCTGGTATTCCATTGCGTGGTCTCCACGCCTGCTGCGGTAAGAAGAAACTCACCCGTCACTATACTGTTACCTGCGGCCCAGCCGAGGAAAAAAATGTACGATGCGTACATGGCGGTGACAAAGAACTTGGGCTTGGTGTAGATGTACTCGAGGTAGTTCTTCTCGCCTCCGTTCTTGGGAATGGCTGACCCAAGCTCCATATATGTTAGGAGACCAGTGAAGGCAATGATACTGCCCACCACCCACAAGATCAACGACGTGCCCACGGATCCTGAGAGTGTCAAGATCGTACTGGCCGTCGAAAACACACCCGCTCCAATGATCCGGTTGGTCACCAAGAAAATTGCTGACACCACACCGATATCCTTCTTGTTCTGGTCGATGTTGACCACAGCATTGGTCTCGAAATCTTCAGTGTTGTGGAACGACGCCGAATCCGACTTCTTCTCCTCCAAATGCGACATGTTGTTTAGAATTTGGGAGGGTGGAATGCTGCACGCCTATATATAATGGGCTAGTCATGGACTCACGATGCGCACGAAAAGAAACTGTGGCCCGCGTGTGCCGTGGTACTCGCCGAGTCCGCTTAGCTGCAGGGACTGGAGACTTGAGGCTCCGGTCCTATGTACGCGCAGGCTATATGCCGGTGACTATTATCTACCTGCGCGCAATCTGCCTTCTGCGAACGGCATTATGCCCTCGACGTGCGGCGTTACCGCATACATAAAAAGGCGTTCTCGGATAAACTTGAGTTGCTCGCACGTGCTCTGGCACCCAACGGGCCGCCACCGGCTTCTCTAGGACATTGGTAATATCCCCCAGAATTCCCGGGGAGCCTCAGTTCCAGTGCCAAGGACTCCAAGAAATTCGCTTATGTGGCTTTTATGCGATGGCGTTCCAGAACGCCGTCCTTAAAATTGCTTTTTGAGGTACCATCCCACGTGATATGCGGGGTCACGTGGGAGCCACAGTGACATCACAGTCATTCAATACGCGCAGAAGGCACTTGACCTCAAATGTCTCGCCCAATAGGTTCCACAGTTACGTGTATTCAAAAGTCACGTGCCAATACGCTCCAATTGACGAGAAGAACACATTACAGTGTTTTTCAAAACTATTCAAACCAGTGCGACAAAATGATTCAAACTACAGCGACAAAATGTTTCGTACCCCTTCGCACAATCTTTCAAACCATATGGACAAGTTGTTGTATACAGGATAATAAGGAAACCAGTTCAGTTCCGTCCGTTTTTCACCCTTGATTGGTTTTGCAAGACTCCCAAATGTAGTACATATTAGGCAATACTCCAGATTTAAGCTTTCAGGATATTGAATTCTAATAAAAGTTGGTGTGGAACGTTACGCCATTTGGTTTGAACCATTCTGTCTTTTTGGTTTGAAACATTTTGTCACGCTGGTTTGAATCGTTTTGTCGCGCTGGTTTGAATAATTTTGAAAAACACTGTATACAGACAGCCCGTTATGTTCACGTGATCGATAATGACATTACTATATACTAAGCCTTGATGGCGGCCTTCAACTGGGCCTCGGCGCTGGCCAAACTTTCTGGGGTACCCACCAAGTAGACCACATTGGAGCCCTCCTCGGAGGCACGGGGCACCGTGATAAAGGCACCGGTGTCCTTTCTCATCTGCAGGACCTTGGAGCCAAAAGAGCCCACGATCCGGGGCATGGCCCGCTGGTCACGGACAAACGCCCAGCCCTCGGAGGTGGCGCCCTCTGCCAAGCGCAACTGTTCCTTAAGAAGTTCGGCAGCCTTGGCCGTAGCCTCGTCACTTCCGACTAACCGGCATGGAATGGTCTTATTCTCGGCGCCCTCGGCCCACTCCAATGGCCGCACAACGAAGTTGAAAGCCTCCACGGTCTCGGTGCCCTCAGGAGCAGAGGGCAATGCCCGCTTGTTCAACTTCTGGGCATCCTTAAGGCGGTGGCCGTGACGGACCTCCACACCGAGGTCGTCTCTCAAGGTCTTGAAGAGTGCGCCTCGGGCTGACACCGTGGAGAAGAGGTGGCTTGGGATGTGCACCTCGTGACTCCATTCATCTCGGGTAAGTTCAGAGATCTTAGCCGTCAACAACTCGATTTGGTCGGGCATACCGGCCAACGTGATTTCCGTCAGCTTGTTTTCCTGGCCCGGAATGTTAATGCGGACGTTGAACTCTTCTTGGAGTGCGGAACGAGTAGAGCCCCCGGGGCCGATGATCAAGCGGTGCTTCTCCTTTGGAACATCGAGCTTGGCCTCCACCAGAGCCTCACGTTGGGCCACAAGTTCCTGCACCTGCGCCACCAACTTGTCGACAATCTCCCGGTCACCTTCGAAAACAACCTCGCCCAGGCCCAGGCCCTCATAGGGCGTGGCGATCAACCGGCTATATTGTCTGCGGGATAAACCATCACCGCCGGCCTTGGAGATCATGGCACGCATGACCGATCCACCGGGGCCGACCAAGTCACGGATATACTTGGGGTTGATTGAAAGGGTTCTTGTGATGGAGTTTTCTACCTCGGAAATGGTGGCTTTGATCTTCTGTTCGGCCTCTGCAAGCGCAGCACGTGACCCGGTCAACTCGATCTCCACGACGCCGGTCTCCTCGTCCTGCTTCCGGTCCCCAGTGAACTTGTAGTCAATACCGGTTGCTGCAGCGATATCCTTGATGTTCTTGCTGTCCTTGCCCAAAACTCGAGAAATGGCCTTGGTGGGGACCTGCACAAGACTCTGGAGCCCGTTATCCTTTTCATATTGATGCAATTGTTTCAACTCATGCTCAGCACGAGCGACGGCTTTGGAGGCTCCCCGAATGGTGACCTCGTGTTCGTTGTTGGGGGCATCGGAGTGGGATGATTGCAGTTCCGAGGGGAACCGGATCTTGACGTTGTACCGGTCCTGCAACCGGTTGATGTAGGTGAAATGCGGACCGATGATCCTGCGATGGTATTGGTTCTCAATGCGCATGCGCACCAACGTTTCATCGGCAAGTTTGGCTGCAAGCTCGGAAATGGCCCGCTTGGCGCCATCGGCATTGCGGCGAATACCCCGGATTGTAATGGCACTGCGCGCGCTCTTGTCCTCGTCACGTGTGGATGATGAGGTAGAATCACGCGACAGGACATCACGTGAGTTGTCACGTGCAACGTCCAACTCCACGCCGTACTCTTCACGGAGCCCGTGCAATCCAGCACCTCCCTTGCCAATTACACGTGACAAGACGAAGGTGGGGACTTCAACGGTCGTGCTGTAGCCGCCTTGAGCACTGAATTCAGTAGCTTCGGCCACAATGTCGTTGATCTCACGGGACACGTGCTCCACGTCGGTTGTAAGCCCTTGCACGTGTATCTGATCGGCCTTCTTCTCCTTTCCGTCACTGTGCAACTTCACCTGCACAGAACCCTTGGGCACCAGGGCCAAGATGGTCCGTAAAGTAGAGCCGTTGGGTCCTTCGACGTATTGCTGGCTCTGTGCAGGAACGTCCAACACCACGCTGGAGAATTTTTTTTGCATCTCGTACACTGGGACAAGCGCCTGTATGCAGTCTGCCAACACGGTAGACTCAGAATCACCAAAGTCGTCCAATTCGTCATTGCCGGATTCGACATAGTCAAAAAGAATGAGTTTGCCATCGAGGGTCACGTATTTGGCACCATCCACACTGTCCAAGACACTAGCGATCTTGTCTTTGAAGAACACGTTGAGATCGGAGATTTCTTTGGTCTGGTCGGGCGTAACACCATTGACAGCAGAAACAATGGCTCTTCTGGTCTGTTTGGCAGTATCACCATCATCGGATTTGACAATGATCTCCACAGGAAGAGCAGGAGGCACGTGCTGGGTGGCCAAGTCAGGGGCATTGATCTTAACGCCGTGGGCAGCGGCAATGTCCGAAAAAATGCCGTATTTGGTGAACATAGCTGCAACTGCCCGTACGTGAGCAAGGTTACCCTTATGAGCTTTGCTCATGTCCAAGACCTCAACGGAGTAGTCAGAAATGGCAGCCCGGGCAGCCTTCTGGGCGGCAGCGAGGTCGGCCTTCTGGCCAATGAAAACCACGATTCCGTCACCCTCGGTCTTCACCAACACCCGGTGCTGCTCCAAAATGTCTTCCACTGGCAAGAGCTGGTGTTGCGATGCAGGAATCTTTACCTTCACCGACGTAAGGCTCTGATCAAAGGCTTCCAAGGCTTCCCGGACCTCCTCACGTGCCTCAAGGGCCTGGGCTCGGTCTCCCAGGATAACAATAACGGCAGGTGCAGGCGAGTCAGACTTGGGAGACTTTGGTGCCTTTGATATAATCGGGAGGCTAAATTCAAGAGACGAATCAGCATATTTGGCCATGACATTCACCAAAGCAGCCTTGATAAAAGCACGCATGGACTCTGAAACAATCACCTTGATTTGCAAATTCTTGGTCTCCTCGTTAACAATTTCCAAAATAAGCAGTTTGGCCATCTTACAGCCATCGGCATCACCTTCCACGGTCACGAGCACCGTCTGAGCAAACACATCGTCAGCATCGGTCTCTCCATCTACAGGAGAAGGACTAGCACCATCCACCAGGCCAATATCGATCTTGGTCTCGGTCTGCGCAATGATCGGCTTCAACGTGCGGCCCTGAGCGCCGATCACCTTAGCCCGCACTTTAGCCGGAATAGGAAACGTCAACGCAATTGGTTTAGTCAACTTACGGATCACCAACCGCTTGGCGTGTTTCACCTGCTCAGGCTTACCCGAAATCAAAAACGTCCGTTTCTTGGTGTGTTGCGAAATCGTACACTCAATGTTGGCGCTGGTGGCGGCCTTGATGCTGGTCAAGATCTTGATGAATTCCGGGCGGGCAACATTCAATTGGTCTTCGGCGTCCAAAGAAAACGCTTCCTGGAGAGTGGACGTTTTGAACTTAGGAGGTGCTTTCTGAGTAGCAGAGGCCTGGGCCGCCAAGACCGGGGTTGATCCTGAACCCACGGCGGTGCCGCCATTGGCCAGCGGACCCCATGAAGTACTAACGGAAACACCAGCGGACGAATTAGCCTGGGAACTGGCGCCACCGCCCAAAACAGGAAAAGCCGATTTGTCGGCCAAAGACTTGGAGGATTGTGGCTCAGGCTCAGGCGTGCGCTTGGACTGGGGTTCCTCGGGTTCCGCCACATATGTGCCGTTGACACGGGCAGCAATAATCTCGGCAGGAGTAGCCATGGTGACAAAGAAAAAAACGGAGAGGGGTGGGGGGACTAGACTAGGAAACAGGCGGTCAAAAAACTAGGGTCAAACGGGCCCTGAAGCAAAATCAGTGGCTGGTGACGGACAGAGCTCTTAAGCGGAGATAAGAGAAGTTTAGAGGAACAGGGAACGAAGTGCTGCTGTATATACCGAGAAGGAGAGGGGGGGTCTCGGGGAGTGGTGGTGAAGTAGGTGGAGGAGGTGGAGGATTTTCAGCGGAAAAATAATATATATGGTGACGGAAATTTGAGTGCAGGAATAGTGTTGATTATCTGCAGGACCTCGGAGTGAGAGTTGACGGTTTGTGAAGGAACCGACTGATGGTTAGAAGGTGGAATTGGAAGGTATTTTTAGAAGGTGTTTTCTGCTGGACTGTATAGATTGTGTACAGGAACGCCATGATACCAGCAATACTCTACTATTTGTTGGGGTACGGTGGCATTAACCAGAGCGTCGGAGTTGGAGCAGTAGGTGGCGCACTAACAACGGGCGCGCCACCAAAAGACTAGACGGATCATGTGTAAGTGTTATTGTGTACAGGAATTGTCAACGTATGTGCAGGAAATGAGATTGAAGTGCATAATAGTTGATGTTCCATATGCAGGTTATGCTTCCACACCCAAATAGATTCTTTCCCAACTTCCCTCCCCCCAACAATAGCTCAACAATAGCTCAACAATAGCTCAACAAATCAACGTTAAATAATAGCATTCTATTTTTAGTTTGCACAATACGGTTGGCACATGATATTTGATCCAGTACATGTTTTCACAATAAACAAGCCCCAGCCCCCTTTCCTAGGCAAATTCCGACAATTGGACAATTAGACAATTAGAAAATTAGACAATTAGACGATTAAACGAGATGTTTGTATCTGTAGTATACGTGTAGACAAAGGCAAATGAGCTCAAAAAGAAAAAAAAATCTGGAAGATTCTAATCTGAGTTTAAGGTCACGTGGCCAACCTTTAATCCATTAAGTGTCTCCTACTGTACTGTCGTACAATGAGACTAAGTTCTGTTTTATAGGTAGTGTAGTGTAGTGTTAGTGTAGTGTAGTGTAGTGTTAGTGTAGTGTAGTGTAGTGTTAGTGTAGTGTAGTGTAGTGTTAGTGTAGTGTAGTGTAGTGTTAGTGTAGTGTAGTGTAGTGTTAGTGTAGTGTAGTGTAGTGTTAGTGTAGTGTAGTGTAGTGTTAGTGTAGTGTAGTGTAGTGTTAGTGTAGTGTAGTGTAGTGTTAGTGTAGTGTAGTGTAGTGTTAGTGTAGTGTAGTGTAGTGTTAGTGTAGTGTAGTGTAGTGTTAGTGTAGTGTAGTGTAGTGTTAGTGTAGTGTAGTGTAGTGTTAGTGTAGTGTAGTGTAGTGTTAGTGTAGTGTAGTGTAGTGTTAGTGTAGTGTAGTGTAGTGTTAGTGTAGTGTAGTGTAGTGTTAGTGTAGTGTAGTGTAGTGTTAGTGTAGTGTAGTGTAGTGTTAGTGTAGTGTAGTGTAGTGTTAGTGTAGTGTAGTGTAGTGTTAGTGTAGTGTAGTGTAGTGTTAGTGTAGTGTAGTGTAGTGTTAGTGTAGTGTAGTGTAGTGTTAGTGTAGTGTAGTGTAGTGTTAGTGTAGTGTAGTGTAGTGTTAGTGTAGTGTAGTGTAGTGTTAGTGTAGTGTAGTGTAGTGTTAGTGTAGTGTTAGTGTAGTGTAGTGTAGTGTTAGTGTAGTGTAGTGTAGTGTTAGTGTAGTGTAGTGTAGTGGTAGTGTAGTGTAGTGTAGTGTAGTGTAGTGTAGTGTAGTGTAGTGTAGTGTAGTGTAGTGTAGTGTAGTGTAGTGTAGTGTAGTGTAGTGTTAGTGTAGTGTAGTGTAGTGTAGTACACTTGTCATGCTAAGTACTGTCATGTTAAGTACTGCTACAATAAGTACTGCTACACTAAGTACTGCTACACTAAGTACTATTTATTATGTTCTTTATAACGTTTCTTTACCTAATCTTGTATTCGTTGATGGTTCCTCAAAGAGCGGAACCGAAGCGGCTTATATAACTTTGAGAGAAATGTGACATCGAAAAACTCTCCACTAGAACAATAGTAAGGATTGTTCCAGAATATTCGAAAGGACCATCATAGTACTTCATATAACGATGGTCATGACACGGCGTTTGCAATGGCCATTGTAACAATCGGACTGAGAGGCTTCATAATACCTTCATAGGCAGAGCCCTGTATATGGCGGATCTAACACTGTTACACTAATACTGATGTATATTACGGGCTGTTACTGTATCACTGATACACTATGTACAGCTACACGTTACTGTTACTGTTACTGTTACTGTTACTGTTACTGTTACATTAGATACTGCCATACTTCAAAGTGGTACACTATTTACTATCACACTAAGTATTGATTTTCTATAGATACTGTACAGAGATACTGTTTTATTACGTATAATACACTGTTACTGTCACACTAAGTACTGTCACACTACGTACTGATGTTCTATAGGTACTAATACCCTATACATACTGTACACTGGTAATGGTATACTACGTAATGTTATACTACGAACTGATGCACTACGTACTGTTACTATTACACTAGGTACTAATACACTATCGTGTTTATGTACTATACGTACTGTCTCTCTAATTGCTGTCACACTAGTACTGTTACACTAAGTACTGATGTTCTATGGGAGCTGTACACTGTTACTGTTACTGTTACTGTTACTGTTACTGTTACTGTTACTGTTACTGTTACTGTTACTGTTACTGTTACTGTTACTGTTACTGAGGTACTACATCGTGTTCTATTTCATTGGGGCACTAAGTACGGTTACACTACGTACTGTTACTGTTACTGTTACGCTAGTACTGATGTATTATCGTACTGTCACGCTAAGTTTTGTCACGCTAAGTACTGATTTACCGTATTGTACACTGTTAATATTGTACTACATACAGTTACACTGTTACAGTTACTGTTGTACTAAGTACATCATTACTGCCTTGAACTTATAGACTGATCACTTAAGCCAGTCTCTTTTGCTGGTGTCACCAGCTATACAGAAGCAAAACCCAACGGTACTGATGGACTGGTAGACTGATAGACTGTTAGATTAGTAGATTAGTAGACTAGAAGACCGATAGACTAGTAGACTAATAGAGCAAAAGACTAATAGACTAATAGACTAATAGACCTATTTCAGTATTTTTAGCCTACGCTGTCTAAACCTAAAGGCCATTCTAAGCGTCACAAAACATTCAAACATGATGTTTTACAATAGAGTTGTATGAAACAGCACTCTACAGTCTAGAAAAATACACATGCAGTTAGTATACATTATGACGTAACTAGTATAAGTCGGTAGTAGGTAGTAGGTAGTAGGTAGTAGGTAGTAGGTAGTAGGTAGTAGGTAGTAGGTAGTAGGTAGTAGGTAGTAGGTAGTAGGTAGTAAGTAGTAAGTACCAGTCTTCACTACTCTACCAGTCTATACCAGTCTATACTATTCTAAACTACTCTTGACTACTCGATGTCAATGCCAGCCTATACTACTCAGAAGTAATAGTATATACTGTATGGCACTAGACTACATTAGACTACATTAGGGCTAATACTAGTGCCCTAAACTATAATGAAACGAACGTCAAAATACTTTGTACTAGGTCTTGCCTCGTCGTCCTCTTCACCCAACAGTGCTGAATTTTCAAGAAGAAGCCCTTCGTCATTCCAATTAATACTGGTAACTCTTCCAAAAAAGGAACGTTTGGAGCTAGCGGACATTTTCGTACACTCTTCAGGGACATCATTTGCAGCATCCGTTTTCGGTACCTGTTGCTCACGCTTAGCGCCATCCATTTTCAGGGCTAGTTCATTCGGCCGGTGAGTTATTACACACTCCTTAGCGGATTCCGNTCACGCTTAGCGCCATCCATTTTCAGGGCTAGTTCATTCGGCCGGTGAGTTATTACACACTCCTTAGCGGATTCCGACTTCCATGGCCACCGTCCGGCTGTCTAGATGAACTAACACCTTTTGTGGTGTCTGATTAGGTTATGAGCCAAAGTCAACCACTATATAGTGATTAACGGAGATTATATATCGTCAATGGTATAGTCAATAGTGTAGAATCTTACCATACTGGTACTAAATACATTTCTCTAATACTGTAGAAATATAGTTTGATCCTTTTATAAATTTTTTTTTCTCAGTGTATTGTGCTATATAGACGGTTATACTCCACTATACCATTTAACTATTAAGGACTCATTTATCCGTGTGTTATCAGTCTACAGCTTTTGCCTGATTAATTGTAGCCACACACACTACACCTCATATTTACTTCTGCTACGCTTCTTACATACTAGGGTTCTTACATACTAGGGTTTCCTAATGAGTAAGTAGTAGTAGTAGTAGTAGCAGTAGTAGTAGTAGTAGTAGTAGTAGTAGTAGTAGTAGTAGCAGTAGTAGTAGTAGTAGTAGTAGTAAGCACTAAGTGGTATAGTATAGAGTGGTATAGTATAGAGTGGTATAGTAGAGTAGTCTTCTGTTGGATCCACCATAGGTAGTGCTTTACCTATTTCAGTATTTTTAGTCTATGCTGTCTAATCCTAACATTGGCCATTCCATTATGCCACACCTTCAACATCATTACACGAGGTACCAGGAGAGAATGAGATAACCCCGAGGTACCAGGATGGAATGTGGAGAGCTAGAACATGTGACTAGACGATCCCGCTGCCAACTTAAGTAGCCCAAGTAGCCCGATTTCCTCTTCTAAGAAATCATCAACAAAAAAAAATAGTAAACATGGTACCTGATTTTTGGCAGACACCCCCTTTGAGAAATAGTTCCTTTTTTGGTAGATACACCTTTGGGTAGCCATCGGGTAAGTATAGATATAGAGGTATGACCCAAAGTGTCACATGCTGCTTGAGTGGAGCCCAAGGAATATGTTGATCATATATCCAATTTATCAATCACCATACTCTTTGAAAAGTTCAGTACATCCACATCTGGAAGGTGTATCCATGTCTGATTACTCACTCTGCCACACTCACATACGTGACTGTATGTTTATTGGAGCGTGGGGACGTCACCTCGGAATTGAGATTGAATGGGTGCAAACCACACCCGTACACCATGCTACCTCAGCAGAAAAAGGCCCAACGCAAACGACCTTTTTTTTCATCGTAAGGAAAGAGGAGTGGGCTAGTTACAATCCTGGAATTCCGGACGTCACAATGTATAGTTTTGTAGTCGAGAATCATTGTTTAGTATACCTTTGGAGGTCTTGTGACTGGACAATTCCGGTCGCGGCCCTCAATTCCGACCAAGCTATTGCATACCATATTGGATCAGTGCGCATACTTGTACCTCTAAGGTAGTGCTTTACCTATTTCAGTATTTTTAGCCTACGCTGTGTAATCCTAACAATGGCCATTCCACTGTGCCACACCTCCATCATGATTGTACAACCAAAAGGCAATGTGATAAACCCGGGGTATCAAGATGGAATGTGGAGAGTTTTTCCCCTTTGCACCTAGCAACAGCCGGTTGACTAGGCGACGCCGTTGTCAAATACCTAAATAGCTCAGATCCCTCCTTCTAAGGAATCATCAACAAAAAATCATACTAAACAGGACCTGACGTAACAATTAGAATCTAGCAACTTATACTACTATACTACTATACTATACTACTATACTACTATACTATACTACTATACTACTATACTACTATACTATACTACTATACTACTA
>NKZD01001944.1:0-34238 GCA_002370635.1 Metschnikowia cerradonensis | reverse complement strand
AGATTGTGCGAAGGGGTACGAAACATTTTGTCGCGCTAGTTTGAATCATTTTGTCGCGCTGGTTTGAATAGTTTTGAAAAACACTGTATAGAGGGGATCCCGCTCTTGGTTGAGCGGTATTACGAGTAACCAAAATATCACGGACTTCCTAGTACAGATCAGTATCATAAGTTATGTGCTAAGAATATCAAAAGCTTAACAATATTAACTTTGTTTTACAAATATCAAAGTCCTGCAAACGTTCTGACAACTTCTGTTAGAATTATTATGCGACCTGGGACGTTAAGCCTATATTCGCAAGTGGTTGTAAGCTTCTAACTGCTTGTCGGGGTTTTAGATCGTTTCCAGGGACGTTGCCTAAAAGGAATATCTAAGTGAATTTAATTAATAGAGAAATATTCTGACGGCTACTGTGTATAGTAGGAACTCACCCGTTCAGTTAATGGAAGTAGAGATTATGATAATAGGTGTCGGTCAGGCTTATCTCTTAATATATATATAACGTGCTTTAGCTGTGGAGTTCTTAATCTTTCAATTAAGTTGCTCCGCAACCTTTTATCGCTCGCTCGACATTGCTGCCTGCATATGCTCTCTCGAGCCAATCCTGTATCGAGATTAGGAAAATCTCAAGTTTGTCAACTTCGGTTGCGGCCATACCAAGTGGAAANCCTGTATCGAGATTAGGAAAATCTCAAGTTTGTCAACTTCGGTTGCGGCCATACCAAGTGGAAAATACTGTTTCCCGTCCGATCAACGTTAGTCAAGCCACTTAGGGCCACAGTGAGTAATGCAGTGGGAGACCATGTGTGAAATTGTGGTGCTGCAATTTTTTTTTCAAAAATCCCGTTAACAAACAGTAATCCTTTGTAAAATATCCATTTTTTTGTCATTGACTTGTTTTAAATTAATTACCATATTGCTGAATATTTCTACACATGCTCAGTAAATTTATACTTGCACCACCCTAAGCACTACTAAGCTTTTGCTTTGTTCCCTAAAGACACTACTTGTACAGTCACTCGTATATTTTAGATGATTGAATAGAAGAGCACAGCTTATAAGTCTTGTTGTGATAACTTCAATTAGTAGATAACTGAAAATTTGACATTTTTTGTAGTATTTCTGGCCAGTGCTTTGTGGTTTACATATAAGTGTTCTAAAACGAAATCGTTCAGAATGTAAATCAGTGAATTTTACGGTTGTACAATATTCTGAACAGTCTTTGTTTTAAAAATTTTCCATAAGGTTGTATAAGACGCTTTATTTTAATAGTTTAGATCCACTTAGTAAACTGATCTACCATAGGTAAAACAAAACATACATGGATGGTAAAGCTGCTCAATTAGACGAGAGATTCCAGGAACGTGTCAGATAGATCCCAAAGATCTTTATGAGTAATGCTTTGGTAGCCATAGTAATGTTGAGAAAAGTTTTTCTACTCAAGTAGATTTTTTAAGCTATCTTCAAATACACCCACCCTTCAGAACCTTGTTTCAAGAAAACCTTGCAGTATTTTTGTATGATTTGAGTCACTTCATAGTGTGGTAATAGTGGAAGAGTAAAGAGAATGAAGCTTACAAAGTTTAGTAAATGGAAGAGCAGTAGTAATACTTTTACATATGTGAATGCATCCAGTGACTTGGTGGGTTTTTTACACTTTTCATCAATGAGGAATCAAATAGAATGTACCGGTCTTTTTGCTGTATCGGAATTTCTATATGTACCGATGTTGTACTTTGTCATCTAATAACTCATAAATTGGAACGATTATCTCTAATCTATACTCGACCCCAACGTCGTCTCTTATTCTGTTACCTTTTCTAGTGTTACCGCCCGCTCCCTTTTCCGCGGGACGTCGTCCACTCTCAGTCTATTCCTGCATAGCCCTGTTTCATCTGTCCTGATTACATGCAGTCACATGGAACATGCAGTACATCAGAAATGTACTGATTCTGTTGAACTTGCGGGACATCTGTACCTCATGATCACGTGCCTTCTGGCACGTAGGCAAAGTTCAGGTTCACGTGTCCTACGGGAACGTGAATAGAGGAGCATGCAAGTGTTAGACTTAGCACTTGATGCATGTGCAGATGAGCATCTTTCTAACACAAGGAGGAAATGATTGCTAGGAGGAAATTACCGCTAGGAGGATTATTTAAGACAACCTGCATATTGGCTGCTATGCAGACCAATATGGCTTATCCTATAAGGAGGGGGAATCCGCATCATTAAGACAGGGCGGATAAGTAGATCTGTCACGGCGACCCCAGGTTGAGCTTATAGAAATCTAACAAACGTTATCACCCTTCCACAATTGCAGGCGCAAAGCAGTAAGCGCCAACAGATTCCTCATGTTCCAACAACCGATACCTTTTTTTTGCTTGATTCTCGGATTATTGACCTGCATACAATAGTACGTCCTAAATAGAACAACTTCAGAACTACTAGTATTGATGTGACGATAATAGTGTATAAAACCATGAAAGCCAGGTTAATGGTGAATGCTACTTTTCTTACTAATGTCTGGAATAGATTTTCAAGGTCTTTCAATTGATGACATTACTATAAGAAATGTCAGAATTTACCAGAATAAGTCAACATTAATATTGTTGCTGTAAACTGCAATTACTGCAAACTGTAACTCACAATGAAATTGGCCATCGGCGCTCCTATCCATGTGCTTTCGTTGTATAACTGAGCTGGACAAATGTCCTTGTCTGAAATGTCTAACAACTAAGCCTACTTCCGCCTCTCCTCCTCCATCTTACCAAAAAATTCCCGGATCTCCTTCTCCGTCACAATCTTATTTTGATCCACGAAGCCCTTAAAGAAGCCCCGGAGTTTCTCCTTCATGGTATCGTACGCCTGAAGTCCCTCTAGAGCTTGCGGCACAGGCAACGACAGAAGAGCACTGGAACCCAAGTCGTAGAGAGAGCTCTCGGAAGCATTGGATGCCGTATCATCTTCAGGAGGCTCGTACACCGGATCGTCCTTGTGGAAGAAAGTATAGTTACGGAGAAGCCTTTTTAAAGCCGACGACTCGGGAAGACTCTCGCTGAGCGTTGCCAACTGCGGCCGGAAGTGATTTTGAAGAAAGATGGAGTAATGAATTCCTTTTCTGTGTCTTTTTTGAGGTGGCTCCTCTTCCGTGTGCAGTTCCAGTTCCAAACTTAGACTCTGAACTTTTAGTCTCGTCTCATTGTGAAGCAAACGGGCTGCAATCTTTGGGTACCCACATAATTCATCAAAGGCTCCGGAGTACATATCCACACATTTCCAGCACACAAATTCCGAAAAACATTTCGCAGAAAGGGCCTGCACTTCCGAACCATTGGTTATTTCCGAATTTTTACTTGCCTCAGACTCCACTTTCATCAGTTTAGCCTCATTATCCGGCTTTTCCTCAGTTCCAGGCGTAACTTCTGTTTCAACCTGAGCTTTAGGTTTCTCCTCAGTTTCAGGCTCAAGCTCCGTCTCTGGTTTCAGCTCAATTTCAGATTTATCTTTATTTCCCTCATTCACCACTTTCGCATCATTGGTCAGCACAATACAATCCTCATGATACCAATCTTCCCCACAAGCCTCGCCAAAAAAGCATTGATGCATTGTCCGAGTCTCTTTTTCAGGATCGTAGAGGATTTTGCAGTCACAGAACCGCCCCTGGAAGTTCTGATTATACGTATTTTCCAGACTGGGAATGTCGGTGGCTGGACCCAAGTTCTGCTTTGTCCAAGGCCTGCTATCTTCACTGCCGGATCCAGTTCTCATTTTCACTCCTGCAATGGGATTATTGGAGCCATTACTTGAATTCGAACGACCCGGCTTTTGAATTGTGTTGAGGTGAGCCCTTTCCCGAATCGAACACGCAGAGCCCTTCATCCGCTCTGTTCCACAATCACACACAAAACCTCGTTTTGAAAACAACTCTACCAAATCATGCGTAGAATGACACTGAATCAGACACAGATAGCATACGCCCACGGGCTGCCCAGCATTTTGGCATGTCAAACATGCAAACACAAGCTGCCGAAGTGAATTTGGATACGTGCAGGTATCTGGCTCATATGGCATAATTTCACGGGCCTCAAGCTCTAGCTGCCTTTGTCCTGCAAGATACTCTTCAGCGGTGACACCCTCCTGAACAGATTCCATGGTGATGACGTGATGACGTGATGACGTAATGAGATGATGAGGTTATACAAAGATTTGATGATATTTGGATGACTTATAAGATAATTTAATGATATGATGACTGATTCTGTTTCAATTTCAGCCCCTTCTTCGATACTAAGAAAAGACGAGTACTTGTTTTGGAACATGATAGATAGCGCGTATAGAATTCCTGCACACAGTAAAACTACACGCTCTGTTTTAGTAGCGTGGAGAAGCTTGTTCCAGCGATGTGTAAGTCAGCTTTGAAAGTTATCATGTTGATAAGCGGTAGCAATACTTCACATAAGTACTGCAAGACCTCACGCAATCACATACCAGACTCTAGAGTTTTGGCTGGTGAAATTGGGTTCCAGGTGTGGGATTTTTCAAGGTTACTAATTGTTAGAATTAAGCTCGTAGAATTGATACCTCTGCTTCATATCAAAAAAGAAAAAAAGAAAAATCAACACCTATTTTCGGGATAAAGCTTGGAAAAGCTATTTAAGGCTGCTAAATTTTATGAACCGCCTTATACAATGCGAAACCCCCTTTTATATTGAAACATTTTGATAAAGCTTCCCCCATTTGTGTCAGAAATTCAATCATTTTGTGCGTAAACATCCATGCATATTTAAGAGGCGGTTCAGATTTATGATTCTTACATCCGTTAATGCACAAAACAAAAGCCACAAAATTAAGTGATCACTGAAATGCAGTTTTTAACAGCTTTCGCATTTGAATTATAGGGGATAAATGACTCACTTTGTGACTAAGCTAAAATACATATATGAAAGGAAGGGTTCGCCAAAAAGAGTGCTTGTAAATAATTCTCAAAAACTTTACACGACTCCAGTATTCTATTCCCGAAAAGTAAAATCCAAAATTAGTTAGATCCTCTCTCTGCGGGCATAGTAACCCCAACTTGAAATATTTTCACTTGATGAAGTTTGGAGATCGAAGGCCCGGGGCGTTTGCAGCCAGGGTGGCAGTTGGCAGGCCTGGGCCACACGTGATTTGGATTGTGCGACTTGCAATATTCGATGCATCACGTGATCTACGCGTAGGTAATTAACCCAAAATGGAATAGTAATCGCGTCTTTTTCACCAAGCTTCATCTTCACTTTATTCCACAAGTCACCCCGAAGTGACTATTGACACACAACACACCGATTGTTTAATACAGAAGATCAATTAATAGAATGTCCAGCCCCCGTAAGAGACAGGCAGAGCCAGAAGATCTATCGTCGGACTCGGCGCCCAATTCCTTGGCCTCCAGCCCCCAATTACCCCCATCGTCGCCCGCCATTCCCTTCGCCGATGAAGAGGAAGAAATCGTTTACAACGATGTGACAGACCTTAATCCCTCAGATGACGAAGACGGTGAAGACTTGATGGACAATATGCGCAGAGATTATCGTGAAAATGCCGAGCAAGACCATTACGACCTTGGAGATGGTAATATCGATGACGAAGAGTACGAAGCCATGGACGCCGGCACCCGGAGACGTTTGGAGGCTCAATTGGACCGCAGAGACGAGATTTTGGGTGGTAAGAAATCCGATAGTCGAGGCCGGAACCAGGCGTTTTTGAACGACGAGGAATTCGACGATGCCGCTGACGACGTCAACGAGTACGGGATGCCAATTCAGCGGCGCCGGAGAAGAAGGCAATTCGAAGATGAAAACGACGATGATTTCATGGACGATGTGGATATTGACCCCTTCCATGAGGAATTATCCTTGGAGTCGTTGGCCGACGTGAAGGCACCTTCGATCACTGAGTGGATCTTGCAACCTGCTGTATCGCGGTCTATTTCCAGAGAGCTCAAATCCTTTTTATTGGAGTATACCGATGAAAAGGGACGCAGTGTGTATGGTGCACGGATCCGGACGTTAGGTGAAGTGAATTCGGAATCGTTGGACGTGTCATATGCGCATTTGGCGGACCTGAAGGCTATCTTGGCGTTGTTTTTGGCATCTTCGCCTTCAGAAGTGCTTAAAATCTTTGACATTGTTGCCATGGAGGCCACAGAGTTGCACTACCCCAACTACTCGCAAATTCACCAGGAGATCCATGTTCGGATCAGTGAATTTCCCAATCTTTTGAGCTTGAGAGATCTTCGAGAGAAGAACCTCAATCAGTTGGTGAAAGTTTCCGGGGTGGTGACTCGCCGGACAGGTGTTTTTCCTCAGTTGAAGTACGTCAAATTTGACTGCTTAAAATGTGGCGTTGTGTTGGGCCCATTTATCCAGGACGCAAATACTGAAGTCAAAATCAACTTCTGTACAAACTGCCATGCCAAAGGACCTTTCAAGCTCAACTCAGAGAAGACGTTGTACAGAAACTACCAAAGAATTACGTTGCAAGAGGCCCCAGGGTCTGTGCCAGCAGGCAGATTGCCCCGCCACAGAGAAATCATTCTTTTGTCGGATTTAGTCGATACTGCAAAGCCTGGTGAAGACGTGGAGATTGTGGGTGTCTACAAAAACAATTACGATGGACACCTAAATGCACGGAATGGCTTCCCTGTGTTTGCCACGATTATTGAGGCCAATTCTATTAAAAGGAAAGAAGTGGGAGGCAAATCTGCTTCCTCTGCAGTTGGAGATTACGGAAGCGGTGATGGATCCGGATGGGTTGAAGAGGATGAAAAAGAGTTCCGGAAACTCTCTCGTGAAAGAGGCATCATTGACAAGATTATCTCTTCCATGGCCCCATCGATTTACGGTCATAAAGACATCAAGACTGCAGTTGCCTGCTCTCTTTTTGGAGGTGTGGCCAAGGACATTAATGGAAAACACTCGATTCGTGGAGACATCAATGTGTTGTTGCTAGGAGATCCAGGAACAGCCAAGTCGCAGATCTTGAAATATGCCGAGAAAACTGCCAACAGAGCCGTTTTCGCCACGGGTCAAGGTGCCTCTGCAGTGGGACTTACAGCATCGGTCAGGCGAGACCCGATAACGCGAGAATGGACTTTGGAGGGGGGTGCTTTGGTGCTTGCAGACAAAGGAACGTGTCTTATTGATGAGTTTGACAAAATGAATGATCAGGACAGAACATCGATTCACGAGGCCATGGAGCAGCAGCTGATCTCTATCTCCAAAGCGGGAATTGTCACATCGCTCCGTGCCCGGTGCTCAATCATTGCCGCAGCAAATCCCATTGGAGGAAAGTACAACTCCACGATTCCGTTATCGCAGAATGTCAATTTGACGGAGCCAATTTTGTCGCGGTTTGATATCTTGTGTGTTGTTCGAGACATTGTGAACCCGGAGGCGGATGAGAGGTTAGCATCATTTGTGGTTGACTCACATATGCGTTCTCACCCATCAATCGAGGAGGAGATACTAAACGGTGCGGATAACGAAGACACCGACATGGAGCATGGATCTACGCGTAGGGAAAGAATCTCAGCTAGCAACAGGCAGAAGGAGTCGGAGATCTCGCCCATTCCACAAGAAACGCTCACAAAGTATATTAACTTTGCCCGCACAAGAGTGTCACCCAAGTTACAGCAGATGGACATGGACAAGGTGGCCAAGGTGTATGCAGACTTGCGTCGGGAGTCGATCTCTACGGGGTCGTTTCCGATCACGGTGCGTCACTTGGAGAGTATCATCAGAATTGCTGAGGCATTTGCCCGCATGCGGCTCTCAGACTTTGTCAGTCAGAGTGATTTGAACAGAGCCATCAAAGTCAGCATCGACAGTTTTGTGGGTGCACAAAAGATTACTGTAAGAAGACAGTTGCAGAAGTCGTTTGCCAAGTACACACTTCCATCGTGGAAGAAATGAAGGGGATCAATACAAACTTAATACACATTTTTTGGAGCAATCAGTACGCACTTATTTGGGCAGTCGCAGGAGATACAGGCAAAGAATTGATGGACAATAAGCACATGATACAGTTGGTTGATGAAGAGTTATAGTAGATGTGAAAGCCTTTGAAATTTTGCTTCGAGACCGTATTCTAATATCTATGAGAATTTATACAATAATATAATTTTAGACTAGAACGCAGTTTATATAATAGTAGCTTATACAAAGAATCGCTCGTACAAAGTTCGTGTAGAGAATAGCACAGTCATAGAAGCTTACAGAAAGGATTGTTCGTGGATTAGCTCATGTAATAAGTCACAACTGAATTACTGGATATTGCAACACTCGAATGGTTTACACAGATACATAGCTTGTATACTTGGTCTTATCACTTATGGAATGTATCATGTCTACGATAGTGACCTGAAGCTTGGAGCTAACAGAAGCCGATAATGATTTACCTGAAATTAGCAGAATCGGTAGAGAATACGTATTTAGTAGTTCTACTCTCCTCTACGACGCTAACTACCTTCTCTTAACTTTAATCTTCAGAGCGAGTCTTTCAAATTTGGTTCATGTCAACTTCATTACCCTTATTTTCGTTTTAAATACCCAGGTAAAATCTTTATCATTGAAACCTTGGAGAGAGCATTTGCTAACTGCGATACTGGTCAAAAGTGACTTCAGTGCCTATTATTCTCGAAAATCGGTGGCCTGAACCTACTAGTGTTAGTGGTTTTGAGGTATGAATGTCTCTTAGTGTGAAAGAATATTGCTGCTACCTTCCCAGATACTACTTTGACCTAAAAAGAGGAAGGAAGTATTCACAGTGTAGTATACACATTTTCAAAGAGAGCTCTATAGATTATTAGATTGAATGGAATGAATTATATATGCAATGTATTACAGGACGTGAACCACCTGGACTAGACTATATGTACTGGATTATGATAGGTAGTGGACTATACTTCATTAACCACAACCTGCTCTATGATGTATTGGATTTCAGTCAAGTATAGCGCTTTTTTTTCTATTTGAGATATAAAAGAGTAAAATGAGCTCGTTTTTGAAATTGTATACATTAAAGATAATTGTCTCCATTTTTCCTAAAATCTGATATCCATATTATTACACTTTTCATATTTGTTAACAATAATCACTCTGAAACTCAGTACTCTCTGAATACTCTCAGTGTACTCTACCCTTCTCTTACATTTACTGCTAATAGAGCTTAATAAATTAAGTCAGTACTCTTACTCCACTCGTTTAATACAAGACCCAACCGGTACACTAACTTTAGGTCATATACAGCCATGTCGGTCAATTGACTTCTGTACACGACCCTCACCAGGCTTTTGGATACTGACATGTCTTGCCTGTAGATATGCTGAAATTTAGTGTAGCCATTCTTAGTGAATATGCTGACATCTGTTGCAATTTCGCAGCCAAAGCGCAAATGTTACCGTTGTAAATCTTCAAATATCAATGATTCATTGCTAAATATTGGCGCTAAAAATGCGTCAAAGACCCATAGTTCATTATCAATTTCCTTGTGCTTGAAGAATGGTTATGAGATGTGTCAAAAAAAAGAAACTAATCAAAAGTTGCAGTCAGCTCAAACATACAGAGAACCTTTGGGGATTATGGAACTTGTTGCATTGATATACTAATAATATATTAAACAATTTAATTATCAAAGCTGGTTTTTAGATCATCAGCTTGTTCATGTGCACTAAATCTAAGTCTGAGTTCCTATTCATTTCGTAAATGAATTTCTCTATAGCTTGAGGTACGGGTGCGACGCGATCATCATCAGACGCGCTACTACACCAACTCCAGGTACCGAGCAACTATACAGTAAACCAGGGGCGTACTGTATACCCCGAAGTCTTCATCCCAGCCTTCACAATGCTCGATCTAGACAAGGCCTTGGAGGATGTCCGGGCGTGCCGGGTGATCCCTGAGCACCACGTGCAGCAAATCTGCAGCCAGGTGATCGAAATCCTCGTGGAAGAGGCCAACATCCAGGAGATCTTCCCCCCGGTGACCATCTGCGGCGATATCCACGGACAACTCCACGACCTTATTACGCTATTCCAGACCGGTGGCGAGTGTCCCGGTACCCAATACGTCTTTCTCGGCGACTTCGTGGACCGAGGGTTTTACTCGCTCGAGAGTTTACTTCTACTAATGATTTTAAAAATTCGCTACCCGGACCGTATCACGCTCATTAGAGGCAACCATGAGCTGCGGCAAATCACCACTGTGTACGGGTTCTACGACGAGTGCCTCCGCAAATATGGGTCGGTGAATGTGTGGCGTTTTTGCTGCGAGGTGTTCGATTACATTTCATTGGGGGCGGTTGTAGGCGGCGAGGGTGGCGTGTTCTGTGTGCACGGCGGCCTTTCACCTGATGTTGATACCTTGGACGAAATCCGCCGCTTAGACCGCAAGCAGGAGGTGCCTCATGAGGGAGGCATGTGCGATCTTCTATGGTCGGATCCGGACGATGTGGCAGCGTGGCTGCTTTCACCACGTGGCGCAGGCTACCTCTTTGGCCGCAACGAGGTGAAGAAGTTTGCTTACAAGAACGACATTTCGCTCATAGCTCGCGCGCATCAATTGGTCATGGAAGGCTATAAGGAGATGTTCGATGGTTCATTGGTCACAGTGTGGTCTGCTCCAAACTACTGTTACCGGTGCGGAAACGTGGCATCTATCTTGACCATTGGTGAAGATTTGCTGAGAAGCTACAAGGTGTTCGATGCACTGAAGCTGGATGTATCGCAAGTGACCACGAAGAACCCGGTAGTTGACTACTTTATTTGAGTGCACGAAGATTTTAAGGGAAACAATAGATACCCAAGGATGTGCACCTTATCTGGAAGTGGAAATCCCAAAGGAAATGGGAGTTTTCAAGGAAAAGGAAGCTATTGTTGAAGAGAAGGAAGTGCTTGAATATATCTTAAGGAAATTGTGCTGGAGGAGCTTAAGTATGGACGGCCTGGAGTCGTTCGATGCATTCTATCAGCCTACTTTAGAAATCTTTTGGCCTGTTCTGTTACACTGGCAAGCTACAGCGACCTTGGACCATGAACATCCTTTGATTCCACTAAGCTCAAGACCATTCAATGAGCCTGACGCCACTTCAATGAACCTTAGGTCACTTCAATGTACCGAATTTGAGCCTCCCAAAGTCGGGACATTTAAATACTATAAGTGAAACAGTCAGCGTGAAGTGGGATATCCCACTTCCCTCAACAAAGTTATTCAGACATGTTTACCTAAAACTTTGTTTGGGCTCTACCGCATTCTGTACGGAACAATCATCCCTTTGATTGGCAGTTTAATATTCTATTACTGGATTCACCTCGCCTTTTCACAGGGCCTACTCGAAAGGAAGAAAATCAAATCAGAAATACAGAAATATAGAAATACAGATTTAAATATTTACAGAAACACAGATTCAGAAACAGAAATACTAAAGTATGGGATCATAAAATACTGTATACTGAACTGAACACTGTACTACAAATCTCCCAGAAAATTCGGTCAGTTCGATCTCGCAGCCTTGTATCTACATTGCCGCACTACTGCGAATGTAAAGTGATTTCGGACAAATGGAGTAGCTAATTAATTGCATGGATCAGGACAATAAAGAATGCGTTCGAGAGGCGAAGTTCATTGTTGGAACCTTGGCGAAATGTAGGTCTTGGCAAGATCTGTCCTGCATTCAATCTCATTTTAATGGCCTTATGCGTGCGAATCAGCGGTTCTCAAGCGTGTAGGTTACATCCAGCTTAAACCCCTGACCCGTAGCCCGACTTTTTTGCTGTACTGCACATAGGCAACAAATCTGTAGCTTTGTCCTGTTAAGCATGCACCTTTTAGGTGTGCGCAGCGCAATCTCCATACCACCCGCATGTGGTTGGGGGAGCCCACGGAGGATGCGTAGGACTAACGCGAAAGCTTGGGACGTGAAAGCTAAGCAAAACAAACAATAGCAAGCATTCAAGCATGAACAAAGGCTAAATAAAAAATCTCTAGAAGCAGCATACTTGTAGCTTGAGAAGCATGAAACAATTTCTTTTTATTCAAGCAGCAAATATGAAATGCATATGAAACACATCTATACCAGATTTAGATCAGCTTGATCTGAAACCCCCCTCCCCCTCCCATGTACACTTACGAAACAAAATATACATGCTCAAGCTTTTTCGCGACGACACAGCTAAAAATTCATTTTGACCCTGTACATCTGATCCAAGAAAATAAGAGCTCTAGTCATGTTGATTCACATATATATTAGGGAATTTTACCCGTGCTCTAGTTCCATGTTTGTCAGCTCCACATTTGTAAGCTCCGAATTCGTTTCAGATCTTTCATAGCTTCTTTTTTATGGCGCCTTGTTTCTTCGCCCCTGCGAGCGTGGCATCTTGTATGGCATCTGCATAGAGTTCGGCATATTGATGCGGATAAACTGCTACTTCAACACACTTTTGATTGGTGAATTTCCTGGAGTCCACCACGGAGCGCGGGATTTCAATGATCTGTAAACTGCATAGCCATGCATGCGCACGCCTTCTGCAGGCTGATGGAACACTTGAGGTTTCATACGCTGGAAGTATAAAGCAAATCCCGTTCGCTCATAGATTCTCCCTCCTATTACTCACTTTCTTCACAGAAAGCTGATCCAGGCTCCAAATCCAGAAACAGCTTTCCAAATTTATTATCGCATTCGTTCCTAACTCTTATTCATTCCATCGAATTCGTGCTTGTTTCACCTGATCTTCGATTTCCCACAAGACTTGCCCTATAAAACCACCCCTTGAATCTTCATCATGCATTTCTTCCACATCATTCTCATGCTCTGGGCCGCCATAGTCACCGCTGACGAAACCTCAGGAGCTTCCGACTCATCCAGTTCCTCCAGTTCTGAAACTCCTACTTTGGTTTGGGTAACCGGCACAAATTCTCTCGGTGTCCTCCAAACGTCCCAGTCCGCATACACACAAAAGTTTGCGTCTTTTTACAATATCTTGTCGTCAGTCCCATCTGGAAGTATCAACATGGGCAGTATTTCGGGAACCGTAGGAGGTATGCGGGAATACTCGCGTTCCACCATTAACGGCGCTGAGGGTACTCAGACCACGAACATTGTCCTTAAGGTATTTCCCTTCATTTCTGCATTATTGGGATTACTATGGTTGTGATCGTGGTCTTTGACTTCACTCTAAGGCTGTTTGAGGTGCCTCAAACTTGCATCACTTAAAAGTTGTTGAGCCCCCTCACTCAAAACTTGACGAGTTCTTTCATTTAAATGTTAAGTTGAGACGTCTCCTTAGGAACTGGTAAGGCATACCTCGTCTTAAAGCTTTTTCAATGTTGGCGACATTTTTTGGTTTTTGATGTTCGCTCGCAATCTGCGCAATTTCCGTGGCCAAAGCATAAAGACTATTCATCGGAAATCATTGTAGAGTCCTCGTTGAGCTTACATAAACCGTTTGCGTTACATTTTATAAGGATCATTAGTAATTTATCTGTAGCTTATCCATACCTGTCACCTTAGCTATCCAAAGATGATCCAAGTCGCGTGCAACTGCAATCAATAGCCGCGAAGCATCCACGCGAACACATTTTTTCAATGTCAGCATGTGCGTAATTACGTAATTATGTAATGACGTAATGATGGAGCAAGCTTTCCAATAGAGCAGAGAAAGTCTGTTTAGTAAGTATACGTACGTAACATCTCACCTATATCTATATCGGCTTTCTCTAACCTAACATCAACGCTTTGATTATGCATGTGTATCAAAAACATAAAAGTAAGTACGGGCATTTCGCTTACACTATATGCAGAATGCTACTGCGCGCTCGGCGGGTTGTAATCACGCATGCGTTCTCGAAATTATATAGCGGAAAAAAGTTTCGAAGGTGCGACATAATAGTTCGGTCATGAGCAGAGTTGCCCGTGTTGCATATATAATTCGGCGTTTGTCCCTTTTCAGGTATACCCCGCGGAGATGATGCGGATTTTATTTCAGCTGAGCGTGTCTCACCCTCCCTGCAATCATCACTAGGCTGAATTTCAAGACTTTAGCATTTAGTGGATGTATATGAAGTGAACAGAGGAGAAGAATGGGAATGCGTATATGAGTTCGAATGATCCGCGAAGACACAAGCTTTACCTTTGCAAAGATTCAGAATTGTTCTATTGTTGATTTGTTAGTACAATAAGGCAAACCAACTTGATAATTATTAAGGTTGATTATGTACAGGTCTTATTGTGAGCGGATTTCGTGACTCCGATTCTATCCACAAGCACTATCTTGCCTGATTCCCGCATTTGAGGTACACATTTACTCATAAATAGGCATCCGAATGGTGGTTCAATTTGATATAGCAAAATTATTTTCATTAAGATTGAGATTGAATTAAAGGAACCATGTATGGAGATTTGTAAAGAGGCAAATAAGGAAGTATCAGTGCATTATATGTAAGGAGGAATCGACTGCATCTTATTTTTCAAAGCATCATCCTAGTTCACTGTACACTCCCATTTTCAGAAGGTATTAGTACTTGATATTCTGACTGCGCCTCAATTAAACCCAAAAGTAAGAAATATGCCCTTCGGGTAGTATCATTGTAGTACAGTGCTCTCACCATAATTTTGAACACCATGAATCACTAATCGTGAGAGATATACCATACTTATGCAACCCACTGAAAACGTGTGTATTAACACGTGATTGAAATTTTATTTCTCCTGTTTGATCACGAGATCATCATAATCTAACTAGCATCATGGCTTTCATGGCTGCGTTCAAAGCAGCTTGGGTATAAATAAGCCCGCACAGTATGGTTTATCGGCATTTTTCTTTTTGGTATTTTGAAATGGGCCGCACGACCATGAGCCACACTTTTCGCGAACACCCTCCACGATAAGTTCTGGCGGGGGACACGTCAAACACAAGAGGAAAGTCGCCCGTCCAGGTGAAATACGAGTGAAACAAAACCACAGGCCGGTGAAAAAAATTTTACTAATACCCGAACCATCAAACTAGCCTCAAATCCACACCCCTCTCCACGCCGCCGCCCTCCAATGTCCACCTACGCATACGGAGAATCCACGGCTTTATTGCAGTCGGGCGACTCCACCACAAACAGAAACTTGAAGTTATCTTCGCTCGTTCTAGAGAACACTGGCTCTGTTGCCAGAGACCACGTATGTATAAATGTAAAAGGGGATTAATTTGTTGACAAAACTCCAGCCTCCATGGTATCTCGGTAACTTAGTTTCAATGTGATTCTGGGGTGAAATCTGTAAATCATGTTGATTTTGTCAATCATGGCATTTCTGCAATTCCTTGATTCCTTGCTTCCAATAAATTTTTTGAAGCGGGTGAGTTCTGTGAGTTCTGTGACTCGTGTGATACTACACAAATTCTGTGATTTATGTCAGATCCTGAGAATTCTATGACTAGTGTGATAACATGCAAATTCTGCGATTTATTTCAGATCCTGAGAATTCTGCGGCTTCTGTGGATTTCTTTGATCCTTTAAGATATTCGCTGAATTTGACGCAGGATAACACTCTAACCTTGTTTCATCTGCGCAATACATATTTATCTTCAGTTTATACTAACTAAAGATGGCCAATGAAAGAACCTTCCTTGCGTGGCTACGCACCTCGCTCTCGCTTGTCACAATTGGGATTGGAATCGTACAATTACTCAAGATGAAGAAAGAGCAGGACAACATCCGACAGTATGCCAAACCCGTGGGTGCGTCTTTTGTCATGATCGGTATAGCGACGTTAGTTATGGGCTTTTTACGCTATTTCCGTGTCCAGTCCATGTTGGTCACATCGTTCTATCCTGCGTCGCAGTATTCTGTTTCGTTGGTGGTGATGTTAGTATTGGCCTTGATTCTGGTGACTCTTTTCTTGGTGCTACATGCCAACTAGTGCATTCCGTGTATAAGGCTGCTTTCTTTGTTTTCCGTATTGACTCATTATCCGTAAGATTTTCTGTCATTCTTTTTTCCTTTTGCAAAAACTAACTAACTGTCATTGTTTTGAAAGATGTACCAGCTATTTCTACGTACATGATATCTTTCGCAACCGTCTTCATGATTTGCCTGCACACAGATTTGACAAACATAGATGCACACATGCTTAGACTTCTCGTTCGGCCATCTCCTCCGTTCTATAGAAACAAATAACTCTCTGAAAATTAAGCTGATGAAAATGTGAGTCTCGAATCTGTGAGGAAATAAAACAAGTTAAAAACCGTAAGTTGTTATAGACAATATTCTGAGATGTTTAGGGCTTGTGCCCTCACACGTGATGTATGCGCATTATTTGCCATCGCACGACAACAAATTTTCCTCCCTCGCGCAACTCAGACATTTTCCGCCACCCTCGATAATACACTTTTACATCTATATCAATACATAAAAATGGTATGTACAACCAGACCATCATGATCCCCAGTTGAACTAATTCCTTGTGGTACTTAGATATTCGCCAAGAGTTTACCTATCAGGATTTCGTTTGAATGTCCTCTCGTGCTACTTCAACCGCTCATTCATGGCCTCAAAATTTTTTTCAGATCCTTCGGACAGCGCAAAAGCTTTCAATAGATCCTTCACCATTACGCAAAGCTTCAAACAAAACTCACTATAAATTATGCCAAATTTTAAAGGATATTTCCATCATGTCCCGTCTTCGTACAAACCATCCAAGATACAGAGCTCAGCCACCAACCCAATCAGCAGATCATATGTTAACGAATAATACTAACTCCTTTAGGGTAAGGTTCACGGTTCCCTCGCTCGTGCAGGTAAAGTTAAGTCTCAAACTCCAAAGGTCGAGAAGACTGAGAAGCCAAAGCAGCCAGTCGGCAGAGCTTACAAGAGATTGTTGTACACCAAGAGATTCATCAACGTCACCTTGGTCAACGGTAAGAGAAAGGCCAACTCCAACGCTGCTTAAACATATCAGAGACGGCTCTATTCTAATGATTTCATCCTAGTTAGTACAATGATGTATATTTAATCGATAATCATTGCAATGCTTAGTAACGTAAATCTACCTAGTCAAATGGTTACTCGAACGAAAGCTGTGCGATCAAACGGCTACTTGCTAGTAAACTCTAGAGTAATTATCACTATCCTTGCGGCTACTTCCACTGCGGGTGCAACTTATAGCAGTACACACGGGAACGCACCTCCACGGTATCCTCCTCCTCGTCGAACATTGGCTTCCAATTGACCATCTCCACCAACTCTGCTTCAAAGTCGAATTCCTCGCAAGTGGTAAAGAATTTCAAGTCCTCTTCCAAAAGCCACGGTCTGTGCGGGCTGAACACTACCAAACAAAAGCCGTCCTTCTTGGTAAAGTTTCTGCAGTTGCCCAAAAGCTTCCGGTGCTCTGTATGGTTGAATACCAAATCTGACAAAATCACCAAGTCGAATTTATCCTCTTCTGCTATCGTTTTGGGCAAACCTTCCTCCGAAAGCTCGTCATAGCACAAGGCTGTCTCGTCTTGACCCCAGATGAACCCAGAAACCTTGACATTTGGTGGCTTGGGCATGCCGTCACAATGGTCCACGTTATACTGAATGTGTGATAACAAATCTGGGTCCGGGTAGTCTGTGCAGATGACTCGAGAGGCTCCATTTATACCACATACCAACGACGGTAAACCTGCAGCTGCACCCAACTCCAAGACCTTTTTTCCCGTAACCAACTCTTTTGCGTGAGTGTCCAAGTAATCGGCGGTGTATTTACCTGCGTTCCACAATAAATGACCCCAAAGCGGTGACTTCCCCACGAGTTTGAGCTGGATTGTCGAAGGTTCATGCTTGTTGAGTCGGGTGTATTCTACGAAATGCGATTCGGGCGGAGGCGGCAAGAAGCCTTCAGGCTCCTGGAATATATCGAGGTCATACTCGTTGTCTGACATTTGAATGGGTGAAGGTTTTGGTGTAGAGATCTTTGGGATGTGAAGCGTATACATCGCGCGATGACCCTAATAAAATGCCTAAATAGATACTGAGACCTGACTTTTGAGATTACCAACGGATAATTGCATATCGGGAATTCGTCACTTGTCGACTTGCCTATTGGACAGTTTGTCCTCCTAGGAGAAGTCGCTTTCTACTAATCTTGTCGATTTTCTATTGGTATTTGTCTATTGGTATTTTGTCTATTGGTAGTTCTACTAAGTAAAAGAATGCACATTAACAATTTTGATAATTTGACTTGATCATCGTTTTCCCCATTGGGAAACGTGATTGGTCAATCTTACGCTTATTCTACATTCTGCTAAACCGTAGCTGCAGTGGCGATTATTGTTGGTGTAATGATGTGCGATTGTCTACTCTAATTGTTTGTCAGATACACCCTCTCACGTGCAACTGAGCATGGATGAGGTGCATTACACGAGAATTAATATACTTTCAAACTTACGATCAAGTTGAAAACTTTGTTATCTTTTTGCTATGATTGTGATTCAATCATATCTCCCGTAACCACGAATATGGCAAAAGTTTCGAGGAATTCAACTCCGAAATATAAGGTCGTAACAACATTGAATAATGGGTCTACGAATGACATGCCCAAAACTAAAAACAAAAAGTAACGACAACTGCAGGACTCGAACCTGCGCGGGCAAAGCCCAAAAGATTTCTAATCTTTCTCCTTAACCGCTCGGACAAGCTGCCTTTGGTGTAAGAGAAAAATTTTGATAACTAGTATGTCAGTAGGTTTTTAACACTCAATTTGGTCTGATTTTGGCCTGATTTATCCAGAATGCGGATAAATTTGGACATAATTCGAGCAAACTGAGATATTCTGTTGATTTTTGAGTTAGGCGCGATTTTTATATGCAGGATGCGCGTATTTGCCACATGTGCCTTCTATATAATCAATTTAAAACAACTTTTTAAAGGTAAAAGCAAAAAGCTTCTTGTCAATATGTATAAATATATTCAAGCTGTCCATAAAATTGGGGGTCAATAAGCTTTATGCAAGGCTGTTTTTTAATTCCTGAGTTGTAATTATCATAATGAAGAGGATTTTTCGGTAAGAGTCGAATTCTCATCTAAGTACTTGAATACAGTGTTTTTCAAAACTACAGTGTTTTTCAAAACTATTCAAACCAGCGCGACAAAACTATTCAAACCAGCGTGACAAAATGTTTCAAACCAAAAAGACAGAATGGTTCACACCAACTTTTATTAGAATTCAATACTCTGAAATCTAAAATCTGGGGATTACCTCATATGTACTACATTTGGGAGTCTTGCAATACCAATCAAGGGTGAAAATCGGACGGAACTGATCTGGTTTCCTTGTTATCCTATATACAACAACTTGTCCATTTGGTTTGAAAGACTGTGCGAAGGGGTACGAAACATTTTGTCGCGCTAGTTTGAATCATTTTGTCGCGCTGGTTTGAATAGTTTTGAAAAACACTGTATTTAAACTAACGCGGCAAACCGATTCAAACCACACCAAAATTAAACAAATCAATAATTCAAAAAGTTTCGTACCCCTTCGCACAGTCTTTCAAACTAAATGACGTAATGTTTCACACCAACTTTCATTAGAATTCAATATTCTGAAATCTTAAACCTGGAGGATTGCCTCCTATGTACTACATTTGGGAGTCTTGCAGTAGCAATCAAGGGTGAAAAACAGACGGAACTGAACTGGTTTCATTGTTATCCTATATACAACACATTGTTAGGGGTGAAAACTTTTTGAATTATTGGTTTGTTTAATTTTGCTAATATGGTTTGAATAGTTTTGAAAAACATTGTATATTCCTCTTTGGACAATGTATTCTACGTAACCTACAAGTTCATTCGAGACGGGTTAGAATTGGGGTTTCCGCGGCTTCTTGTCTCGCATATAATTGCTATATTTTTCTTGCTTTTCTTCTTTCATAGAATGAATTCGCATTGATTTGTAATAACTCTCGAAATCAAGTCTGACTTTACAAAAAAACACTGGATGAATCCTCACGCATTGAAAAAGATTAAATCACCACCAAAAATCGAAATGACAGAAATATTCAAGTAGAGACAGACAAGCAACTTTCTTGTTGTGTTCACTCAAAGATGTAATATTTGAAAGGAAATATAAAGGGGAGTTCACGTGGTATTTCATTCATTCATAAGTAAGCGACACTCGCGGATGATAAAACCCAAACGAGAATCACCAAAAAGTTGAAATTCAGGATTAGAAAAATTGGATTAAGATATAATTGATTTTCATATTTTATTAAAGGGGTATAAGGGGTCTATCTAACTGGCTCTTCAGTCAGTTAGAATTAGGGAGAATATGTCAGGAGGGAAAAAAGAGGAGAATAAATGAGACTTTACAGAGTAAAAAAACGAAAGTGGATATGAGCTTAACATTGCTTTTATTTGACTTTTGGAGTGGACATGAAGTAGAATGATCCCTTTGAAAACTTTTCCAGACAACAATAGGATTGAATTTTATTTTTTTACTGAATTTCGGAGCGTGGGTCTTTTGTTAGGGATGTACACGGGTGACTTGTATTTGTGACTGAAAATTCAATAAACTTTATGGATTTTTTAGGGTTGAATGGCCGGATAAGTTAAAAGGACATGTAATGAAACTTTAAAAAATTACCTTTGTATTCTCATAAAGTAGTTGATTGCTTTAGTGACTCCACAGACACAGCTACTGTAATTTGTGGACGGGCTAAGATTAAAATTTCGTATTTTAAGTATATGGGGTGCATGGGACAAAATTATTAGGGGGCAAAAGATTAAAGTTGTGGGGCAAACAGGTACACTGTAGAACAACAAGACAACAAAATCACCAAATGTGCATATGATTCACATTTTGATTTATTGAAAATAGAAAATCTGCCTCTACTACAAATCAAATCGTTAGTTAACTGTATTCAATAATTCACAAACTTGCGATTAATTTTGGAAGTTTCAATTGCTATATTCCCCATTTGTTACCAGAGATGTATCTTTCTCGAAGCACTTGCTTCGTATGCCATACATTCAAAGGTTTCAAAAAATTGCCAGATAGCCTCCATAATTATCAAGCTTACAGCCAAAAATTTTCGCGGAACAGTAGTCCCGACATAGGTACAACCTGTTGTAGAAGATGCAGTGAATGGTTTGATATTTGCTCTTGCAAATACTTCACGCGCGCTCACAGTCATGTCTGTTGAGCTTTGCCATCTACTAATGCATAAACTGAAGCGGTTATTCTTATCTGTATCTAAACCATACTAAGAACTCTCATAAATACAGCGTCGTCCTCTTCCACTGTATCGTTACCCACACTCCCTTTTTCGCGGGACGTCGTCCACTCATCACTTATTCCTGCATATACATATTTCATCTGTCCTGCTTACATGAAGTCCCATGTAACGTGCAGTACATCAGAGATGTACTGATCCTTCACGTTCAACAATGTCTACTTAAGAAAATTGATATCAGAGAGCACCACAATTCAACCACAAGAAAGCAAAGCCCGCTGACATGTCCAAATATACATTAGGGAGAATCCCTAGGGAAATTGAACACATTTTTCGGGTTTATGAGAATACTGCACAGCTAACCAAGCCTTCCTTAGATCCTGCTGTCAGCAACTTCTTGAACAAAAGCAACTCTTTCTACGAAAACTTCAACCAACTGAAACTCCGTCTACGAAAAGGCCTCTCTGCTATGGCATACAACCCACGAGATTTTCCACCTGTCTTAGATGAGGCCTTGGCCAGCATCTTTAGTGAATCCCTACATATAGAACAGGAGCTCCTGTGGACCTCCAGGAACATACCCACAGATTATCTAATAAACCCTGAATCCGAAGAGCCGCTAGTGAGTCAAAGGAACAAACGGACTAAAAACTTTTCCGATTATCAGGCCCGCATCTTGTCCATGTTCGCATCATATTACACCCCACTTGACCACGTTCCAAAGCCATCACTTCTCTCATTTGCATGGTACAGAAGACTTCTCCGGAGCACACCCGTTGTGTTTTTTCTCCGACAAAAACACTTGCTTATGGATCAGGCGAACATTGGGGAGCAAAACCTACCGCTAAGAAATTTAGAGGCGAATATAATTGAGCTCCGGCGAGAAAAGTACTCTTCGAGCCGTGATGTAGACAAGGAGACTCGAAATTATCATTTGACCGAGCTTGACACCCCGGACTTGCTAGGGCTTGCTGTCCGGGCTGAACTGGTCACTCTCAACGAAAATGAGGTTTCCTCTCGAGAGTTTTGGCAAGGTTTGGAGCCACAGAATGATAAATTACTAGAACGAGTTAGAAAGCTTCAAGAACCTACAGTACTCAAGCAAAAAAAAACTCTTGGTTGGCCTTTACCTGCCGGGATTTTACAAGAATATCCTATGTCTGAGACAATGACAAAAATAAGACAATTAGATGATGTCACCGACATCGCAAGCGTATTTCCTTTCGATATTGCTTACAACTGCTTACACATGCTCACTATTGAAGCCAGCATCTTAAGAGATAATCATGCAGACCTTCTTGATATGCTTGAAGCAGCTCTGGACTTCGAGGTGTATGCTATACGAATTGCTAAATCCGCAGTCTCGGAAACAGATTTCAAGAGCTCCCCCAATAGACTTTCGGGTGCCACTTACGATCAACTAATAGAGCATGCCAAATCCTCAGAGAGAGATACACATGACTCTTTACTCCACAGAATTGGAGAATGGGGCTTGGTCTCCGTGGAGGAAAACAGCACGACCTCTGCATTCTACCTATTCAAGTGATATAGCATCTTTGAATCGAAATTATTAGGGCCATGACTTCTTAATTGGGATTTTTAGACCTAACCAACCGGTTTGTAGCTATTCTAGCATGGTCATTACAGTCAGTTGTGTAGTACAGTACATCTTGCTTCCAGAAGTCCACTTGAGGATTATCTTTTTAATTGATTCAAAATGGTCTTTGAATTTTGTTTTCCAATTCAAAAGTTTTTTTTAATAAGTTTATGAGAATGATATTGTTGACTCTTTTGTTCATTTAATTATATTGGAATCTGTCTTACAAGGTGTGTTCCTCTACAGTGTTTGTCAAAACTATTCAAACCAGCGCGGCAAAATGTTTTGAACCAAGAAGACAGAATGGTTTAAACCAGCGCGGCAAAACGATTCAAACCATATTAGCAAAATTAAACAAACCAATAATTCAAAAAGTTTCGTACAGTGTTTTTCAAAACTATTCAAACCAGCGCGGTAAAATGTTTCGAACCAAGAAGACAGAATGGTTTAAACCAGCACGGCAAAACGATTCAAACCATATTAGCAAAATTAAACAAACCAATAATTCAAAAAGTTTTCACCCCTAACAATGTGTTGTATATAGGATAACAATGAAACCAGTTCAGTTCCGTCTGTTTTTCACCCTTGATTGCTACTGCAAGACTCCCAAATGTAGTACATAGGAGGCAATCCTCCAGGTTTAAGATTTCAGAATATTGAATTCTAATGAAAGTTGGTGTGAAACATTACGTCATTTAGTTTGAAAGACTGTGCGAAGGGGTACGAAACTTTTTGAATTATTGGTTTGTTTAATTTTGGTAGTGTGGTTTGAATCGTTTTGCCGCGTTGGTTTGAATAGTTCTGAAAAACACTGTACATAGCGTATAGTTGAAGCGCACGAACATGCAAGTCAACTAAAGTGTCCACAACTACTAGCATGCTCCGCCACAGATTACGACTTGAATACAAACTCCTCCTCTTAACCACTGCCTTCCTTGCAATATTCATATATCGCAATTGCAAATCCGGTTCCGGAACTACGACCAAAAGCTCATTCAAACGCGAAGTTAGGAGCCTGTTTCTCGCAGATGACAACTACAATCCAGACCCGATTTCCCAACAATATTTGAGTGCGCTCGACCTAAGCACGGAACACTGTCCGGACTACTTGGGATACTCAAAAGTTCCTCATTTTCCTTTTTCTGAAGGTATCTTTGCCTATCCCTATATGAGGCCAGCTCCTAAATGCCGCACCTTCAAGTCACAAGCATTGGAAACGCTTATTACCGACTTGAAGCTCAAGATTAAGGACCAGGACCTTGCCCGCTTGGTAGAAAATACTTTACCCAATACGCTTGACACCACAATTTTATGGCATACGGAAAATGGCATTGATAACCTTCCAGAGGCGTTTGTGGTCACAGGCGACATACATGCAGAGTGGCTCCGAGACTCGGCTCGTCAGCTTTCCGTGTTTATGCCATTGGTAAAATACGACCCGCTGCTCAAGCAGCTCATGAAGGGAGCCATCAACACACAGGCCAGATACATCAGCATAGCGCCGTATTGTAATGCTTTTCATCCACCTCCGGAGTCTCCGGTCAAAAAGGGAACTTCTGCCATGGATTCGGTATTTCCCGTTCCTGATTGGACCCAAGTATTCGAGTGCAAATATGAAATCGATTCTTTGGCGTCATTTTTGACCTTGACCAATGATTACTTAGAGCATTCCGACCACGATATCTCAGTGATTAATCTGAGGTGGCTAAAGGCTTTCGAGAAGGTCCTTACAGTGTTGCGCCGTGAATCTGTGCCACTGTTCGATGCCAAAACTGGATACGCTAACTCTGCCTTTTACACGTTTCAAAGGAACACAAATATTGGCACCGAGACTCTTCCTTTATCTGGAGAGGGAAATCCTGTCAACTACAACACGGGGTTGATTCGCTCGGCATTCAGGCCCTCTGATGATGCAACTATCTTACAGTTCTTTATCCCGGGAAATGCTCACATGTTAGGAGAATTAAGACGTTTGAAGAAAAACGTCTTCGAAAGACTTAATGGGCGCTCTCATGGCCATGAACTTCACATACAGCTTACCGAGGACTTAATTACGGCCATAGACGCGGGCTTGAAAAAGTATGGTATTGTTGATCATCCGAGGTGGGGGCGTGTCTTTGCATATGAAGTCGATGGCTATGGCGGAGCTACTTTCATGGATGATGCCAACATCCCATCGCTTTTATCGCTTCCCGAATTGGGAGTTGTGGATATTAATGACGAGGTGTACCAAAATACTAGAAAGATGATATTATCTAAGAATGGAAACCCATATTATTTGCAGGGTCGCTATTTTGAAGGTGTCGGTGGACCCCACGTTGGTATCCGGCACGCGTGGCCCATGTCTCTATGCGTCCGCATAAGGACATCCAATGATGAAGAAGAAATTATGGAGAATCTTGAACGCCTCATGAATTCAACAGCTGGTTTGGGTCTTATGCATGAAGGTGTCAATGTGAACTACCGAAATGGAATGGAGTACACACGGCCGTGGTTTTCATGGTGCAACTCCGAGTTTGGAAAAACTATTCTTTATTTGGCTAAACACAAGCCTCATTTAATTTTCAAAAAAGAATACGCAAACCAGCCTTACAATTTGGATGCACTCTTGAAAGAAAGTTAACGTCATTCTTATGACTTCTTTAAGTAATCTCAATTCGAAATGTCAATCTTTAGTATTATCGAAATTCTGCGCCTCTACTGCCTTATGTACTCGGCTATATTTTCCGCTGTCTTGGAGGATGCCACCCTGGCCGAGTTCTCGAAAGCGGCCTGGTACCGTGCCTGCAAATCTGCATCGTCCTCGCCCAATTCGGTGGTTCGATCTTCAGGGAAGGTGTAATGTCTTTCCGTACCATCCTCATTGTCTCTTTCAACCTCTCCATTAAGATCTTCCTCGTAATCTGAGAGAACCTGCGAATCTTCAGGTTTCTCGCTCTCGCCCTTAATATCCAAGTCCTTCATCAATTTATTTAAAGATGTGGCTTTACGGGCCTTTTCATCTTCCTCCTTTTGCTTCAAGATTCTCTCTCTCTCCGCCAAGTAGAATTCATTGTACTCATCAACCTTCTTGTCCACGGCCTCCAAAAACTCATCAAATCCTTCCCCAGTGTAGGCACTGCAGCTGGCAACATCAAGTTGCGAGTAGAACTCCTCTAACATCAAGGACATAGAATTCACTAAACTTCCCATGTAACCGGACGAGAAACCATCTTCGCCGTTCAATTCTTGGTCCTTGGTCAAATCAATCTGGAACTTCTCGAAGTCCTGCATCCACTCTCTGGCAAAATCAGCCTTTTTCACATCAGTCTTATTAAAAACAATGATCATGGGAAGCTTGGTCTTGTATAAGATCGAACATGCATATAGCATGTTGGAAATGAAAGTCGTGGGGGATGCTGTTCTAGGCGTATCCACAATGTATGCGATAACTGTAGGAAAAGTGGAAGCGAAAGCCTCGGTGATAATTGCTCCAGATGCAGACCATACAAAGCATTCGATCTGACCCGGTGTGTCGATGATGATGTGCTCCAATTGCTCTGATTTATTTTCAACTAATTTGATCACCTGGTCGATTTTGGTGGAGAACAAATTCAACGACGTCACGATCGCACCATTCGGCCCAAGATTATACTTTTCCATGACTTTTTTGTATTTGATGGAGTCCCTGATATCGATGTTAGCTCCAAAAGGAACTTTAAGCACTGCTGGGTCGAGGTTGATAACATAAGGAACCTTTTTCTGTGTGTGGAGGTGTGAATTGAGTCTTTGCATGAATGTAGACTTGCCGGATCCGGCCATGCCTATGCAGATAATGGTGGCTGGTGCCATTCTATTTTTAACGTTAGGAAAGGAGGGGTGTTGATTTGGGGTAAGCAAATGCTCAACTAGATGTTCTCCTGTAACATTTTTGATTCTTGAGATGGTCATTGGCGCGGTGCATGCAGGATGTACTTGATCATTACTAAATACGTAGATAGAATAACTTCACCATTTAAACATGTATTTTAGATTCGCGCTTGTAATAGGTTACTAATACAGAAGAAACTTGAACTCTTTATGCAGTTGTCATCAATACAATCCCATAACTATTTTTAGCTTTTTGGTAATTCTAGAATGTCATATGCGTACTTCGAGATTGTCATAAGTGGTCGAAAGCCCCATCATGAACCATATTTGGCCAAGACTCTCTCAGTTATACCCTCGTAGATAGATTCATGATCTAAAATCTGGATACTCTCGGCCTCGGCATTGAACATTTTCTCCGCTTTTGGTGATCCCGGCCCATTTAAGTTGGGTATTGGCTGTTGTTGCTGCTGCTGATTCATAATATCCTGAACAGCCTCCTGATCGTTCATCAAAAGTGAATAAACAGGTCTGAGGCCAAATAAATTCACAAAGTACCACGAAATTGCTGAAACGTAACGTGCATTCAAATTTGGAGTGTGCACTCCACTCTGAAGCATGCTTTTGAATCCATCTGTGAGGGGAAACGGAAGTTTCATCACCACAGACCCAGCAAAGAAGAAGTTCACCCATGCCATAATTAATGTTTGGGGCACGAAACTCATCAAATTACCCTTTGCCATATTCATGAGTGCATCATTGGAACCCATATTGGCAAGCGGATTCTCCGGCTTGTCGAGACTTTCAACTTTGGCGTAGAACTCCTCTGATTTAAGGGATTTTATTAGATAATACTGTCTCGTTTCAAACTCTCGTTTACTTAACACATGGTGGTTTTCACGAAATACTGTAGCACGTTTAAGAAAATCGCTGTTTCGTTAGTAACAGATAGAGCTGTGAGCCAGGGGGAGGACATACCTTTCTCTCGCAGTTTTGTACGGAACTGTTTTGGGTTTCAGTGCTAACAAAAATGTAAGTTGAGACCGCAAAAGTCCAACAAGAACCATTGCAACCGAGATGGGGACAATCATCCACCATTTCAATTGTGGGTCCAAGAGCAAGTCTTCCATGATCATGTATTGTAAAGCGATAGGATTCGTCTTGTTGGAACATGAGGAACCAGTACATCAGAGGTGTACTGCATGTCCTCTATGTGACTGCATATAAGCAGAGCAGATGAAACAGTTATATGCAGGAACAGACAAGAGTGGACACGTCCCGCGAAAAAGGGAGCGGGCGGTAACATAAGAAGATATAGAATACAGTAAGAGACGACGTTGAGTTGAGTATATCTTAAAAGGAAATCGTTCCAGTTTATGCGTTAGTAGATGACAAAATCCAACACGTCTCACTTAAATCTTGGTTGATGGTTATGTGCAGTATTTTCTCAAAATCCCGCTTAGTGTAGAGCTCCACGTTTGGAGGACACTGCAAGTTGTGTCATTCTATGATCAGTTTTGGGAACTCTTAAAGTATTATTTATATTTGACTCATTTAAATTAGTTTATGGATTTTGAAAGTCGATTGAAAGAAGTGGCGATTGTATTTTTAAATGTGACTCTTGACTGTAAAAGCCGTCAATTAGTTTAGTTTCTTATGTAACTGCTAACAACTCAAACCATTACGTCTTTTCCCCGATTCACTCATTGCACATCTCACCAGCTAAATGTTTCTTATAAAAACTACCCACCAGGGATCAAAGACACGACAAACTACCCCAGGGAGAAAGAGAGAAGTATCGAGCTATTTTTATCGAAATTACGACTTCGTTCATGAAATTTAATGCTATTTTACTAAAGACAATAATAAAGTCTAATGGTAAGCGATTTTTTTATTTGTAATGCCGTAGCCAAGATAGTCATATATGCTATGTTTGCAAAGAAAGACAAGCGAAAATATATATATATATATGTATATATTGAAAAAATAACGAGTTCACAAGATAACGTTTTTTGAGCTTTAGCGAAACTTAATATGAGGTTTTGTTTTTAGCCTTCCATTATTCCTAAAATCAATCATGATTCATTCTTCTGGTGTTTCTAGGAAGAAACCATCTGGTTGCTTCATTTGTATAAGGTCACCTATACAAATCATAGATCGACTATTTTTCATGAAATTCAATAATCATCCAAGCATCTTTTTGAAAAAAAGACTTACAAGTTATTTACATCATAGTAATATCTCGTAAACTCATACTTTTATACCGACTTGGTGCATGTTGGAAAATAACTCCGACTAAGAGCGCGCATGGTGCTCTAGGCTTGCAGAGAGCATTGTTCGGATATTTCCCCAAACCTGTTTTGTTACGTCACTGAGAGCATAACTCGTATCTTGCACGGGGGGATCCTCATCAAGGATCCATCCCTCGTATGGTTTGATCAGTATAGGGGTAAAAGTGTTCACCTTATCGTAGAAGTCCTTGGAAGAGATCCCTTAAGATATTCCAGAGATGGTCATTACTGTAACAATATGTATTCAATATCTAGTCTGTAGAGAGAAGGTAGAATAAGGGTCCTTAGAGAGAAAGAATATTACATATTCTTTCTTCTCGCATATAAAGGAAGAGGTCGTGGAAGTTCAAGAAATAGAGCTCAATCGTAAAACTGGGCACGCATGTTTAGGGAAGCAGGGAAGGGAGATGAGGGCTTGTGCCCTATTGACATCACTAATGCAATACAAGCTTAAGTGCAGGGCATTTAAGGGTGTGTAAGGCATATGAGCCTCATATCACAACAAAACCTCGGTTGCTAGACCAGCCGAGGACCAACGGTACATCCGAGGATCAACCGAGGATCAATGAAGGCCAACTCCCGCATATATAAGGAGGCCTTCGCCACATCTTCTATTAGCTAACTAATCAAATATCTCTACTGAGGGAGACATACCAAGATGCCTCCCAAATCCAGACCCACCAAAACTCCTCGTACTGACAATGAGACTCAGCCTCCATCTGAAGTAAACACTTCACCTAAAGTGTTTACATATCTTTATGAGGCAATGAGGTCCATATCCTACAGTAAGAGGGGACCTCTGGATCTTGAACCATGGTTACTCTACGGGCCACCTGATTCCCCAACATTCCTAGCTGAGCTGGAATTATCATTTCTACAGTGCAAAGGCGCGTTTAATACTGAAACGTAAATCTGTGCACAAATTTTCTACTGCAATACCAACTCTTCCTCCTAATTATCAATCCTACTTTAAATTGAGTGGCATTTTGATAATTCGTTGACTCAGTAGTTTACATGAAGCTTTCTACTACCTTTTTACTTTCAACCCCAAATTTTTTTACTGCTTGTGCCATTTTTTTTTCAATGTGCTACAGAAGTGCAAAAATTTATCCACCAGCTCACTGTCCAGAATTGCTTCGTGATTCTGATATCTCATTAATTGAATTCAGTCTCCCTGAGGATTGGAACCCCAAGAGAGCAGAATCAGAGAATACAACCTCTTCAAATGTATTTTCTGTGATTGAACAAAATATTTCTGTACCTATAGCGACTGAAGCCTCTGGTGAGGATCAACACAGAAAGTGTTTTCCAGAATCACTAAGAAAAAAAAAGGTGACAACTTTGAATTCTTTCAGTCATCTTTGCGGCCTTCAAAAGGACAAGGTTAGAGCTGAGTCTTTTGCAGCTCTGTTTCAGACAGAGTCTTTCAAAAGATGCAAAAAACACTAAGGTCAAGCAGTTAAAACTATAAGATACTGTTACTTTAAAGGGACTATCACTACAAAAGGGATTAGACTTGTACTCAAAAGAAATGTCTCTTCATCGAGGTATAAAAGAATACTTCAATGTCATGAAAACTTTGCCCAAGATCCTCAAACGACAAAGGAACAAACATTTCGAGCAGTTCAGAACCACTAGGAAGTGGAGCAAATCACTTGCCAAGATTAAGCAGTTGCATTAAACTTGCTACATTCACAGGGCAAGTGTGTGTGACGAGAATCCACCTTACCAAATCTACACTTGTGAGAACAAAGAGGAACTTAAAGAATGCGTTCAAGGTGGGAGACTGGAAACAAAATTCAGGGTTTTGCCTGAGATTTCATAGCGATCTAGTGTCATTAGAGATCACCTTGATATCATTTAAAGAGAAGTGCTTAAAATCCTTTCTCATCTGCCAAACACTTCTGGAAAGTGAAGATATCACGACCCCAGTGAATACACTGATGTTAGAGACCTATTTTGTGTCCCAGCTGACCTGTGACTTTCATGATGTGTGCTACGCTCCTAAAGATATTCTCCTGGAGAGCTGTAAAGTGACATCGAATATGTCTTACAAGTCAGAGCCCCCCTTGATTTCATTTGACCACTTTGAACATTTTTCTTCTAAACGAAATTCATCGGTCACAGTTCACGACGTTTCCTCACACACTAGCAAGAAGATCATTACCGAAAAGAAAAAAAAAGGATTTGCTTACCTGAAATTGAAATTGACAGTTTTCTTTTAGATTAGCATAAGAACTGTGGAGAAATTTCTATTGCTGATATACACGAATGGAGTTTCTTTTCAAATAAGTCTAACGATTGTGCAAAAACTTCCATCCCTGATATAAATGTGTTAGTTTTCAGACTAGTATTTATTGAATGCAACTTGGCTCTAATTCCGTATTGTCTTCAATGGTTCCGAGAGAACTCCTAATGTCAGACTGGAGTGGGAGTCACTCCTTATATACCGCTCCGATACGTCCTCCGCATTGTCTTGGCGTAGCGGTTGCTCCGCCTCGTTGCTCCGCCTCCATCGGGTCCAACATTGTTTCATCCATATAATGGCATGAGATCACATCGTATCTGCAGGTACAATGTTTACTTTCCTCATCACAACCCATCACGTGTTGACAAAATGAGTGGATTTTTCTTTTAGATAAATCTGAAAATTGCAGCGATATCAATTTCTGATATAGATGAATGGAGCTTTCTTTCTGATTCTGGCTCCTCCCAGAAGAAAAATTATGAAGAGATTTTAATGGATGAATGGAGTTTGCTTTCTAATGATGAAGGACATATTGAAGGGATGAGTGACGCCCAATCTGCTTTTCCATTACTTGAAACCTTCTCCACTTATAGTCAGGCAGCCGAGTGCCACGGTAACTAGACAGTAACATACCACCGCATATTCCCTGACACCCGTGTGAAATTTATAAACTACTTTTACACCATATTAGAAGAAGAAGAAGAAGAAGAGAAATTCATTTTCTTGACATTACCAGCCTTCAAACCAGAGTCAGCACATGCTTCTGTCGATGAAATGTCTGTGACGATTCATCTGACTATGTCAACCACAGCTTCATTAGGAGATTTTGCTTCCATTGAAAAAGAAGGCCAACCATCTAGTTCAAGATCTTAAGAAAAGAAACTGCCTGATGTAAAATCTAATATTGTGGAGCTAAGCTATCAAAAGCATCCAGCAATTTTACTAAGAACGGGAGATGAAGCAAAGGATACCAACAGAAGTCGTGGAAAATATGTGAAGAACGCTTTCCGTTCTTGCCTCAATTTTGCAAAATATTTCAAGTTCAAAAGAACACAATCGAATGAAGATGCAGATTTTTTGACACCTAATAGACATGGAAAAATATGGAGTGAGCAAACTTTGATGCTTGAGAAAAGCAAATATCATGGAGTATAAAAGGCATGATGCTCACAAATTTGATCATAAATATATGTAGCTGGTAGTGAACCCCATCTTGCTTAGGAAAGAAATTGAAAGTTGCAAAAAGTGCCCTTCGAGGTGAAGTTTTTGAGCAGTAGTTTAATTTAATTTCTCTCATGTTCGAGGATATGATTGTATAACATAAAAGGAACATTAGTGTTAAATGCCAGAGTGCGGAGTACTCTTTGAGACAATTTTATATGAACATAATAAATAAGAGGTCATAAGAAGCGTATCACTCGTTCTTATAGGCGAGGTTTATATCCAATATCAAGAGGATTCATCATCTTTATATATTTCAGTAACTTTTTGAGTTCAACGCACTTGACTAAGCTGGTTCTAATTTAGTTTTCTCTTTAGATTAATCTGAGTTTTGGAATGAGTTGCCTAAAAATTCACGCACGATATTTAGTAATCGTCACAAAATTAATGATAAGCAGTAATTTTATCTATTAAATTTGTTCTGTATGACTAAAAAAGCAAATATGAGAAAAAATTTAGCAATTCTATCGAAAGACTAAGTTTGCTGACACTTCGAATCCCTCATAAGCTTTAAAGATTAGCACAAGTGATTTTTCGGTGTGGTTTACAAAGAACCTTAATACAATCTCACCTTATGTAAATAGTAGCAACTATATCTCAAGTCAACAAGGGTGCTGCGGTACGATGGTGTCAAAAGGAAGACTTGGTGTACGCTTTGAAAAGAAGAAGGTTCAACAAATCACGAAGTCCATTCTTGCATTCTAAATCAGGGATGCTGAAGATCCTTGTTTATGGACTATCCTTCAAGTCTATCTGATGTTTCAATACCTGTTGTAATTAACATCTCATGGCCCCAAGTTTAGTACATTAGCATTTGTCAAGATCTTTCATGTTACTTGCCACTGACGAAAGCTATAGCTCACATAATGGGGCGAGTCAAGATAGAGATTTCGTTTTGTAAAACTCCGACATCTATCAATTTCTTGCAATTAGTCTTTCATGGTATTGTGTCTTACTTTATTACTTTATTACTGTTATGTTCTTTATAACGTGTTTTAACCTAAACTTGTATTCGTTGATGGTTCCTCAATGAGAGGAACCGAAGCGGTTTATATAACTTTGAGAGAAACGTGGCACCGAAAAACTCTCCACCAGAACAATAGAAGTGTTGTTTCTGGATTATTCGGAAGGACCATCATAGTATTTCATACAACGATGGTCGTGACACGGCGTTTGCAATGTCCATTGTAACAATCGGGCTGAGAGGCTTCATAATACCTTCATAGGCAGGGTCCTGCCTATGGCGGATCTAACAATTACTTTATTACATATTTTCGGATTAAATAAGTACGTGAGGAAAATATTTGTGTCCTAAATCACAAATATATATCAATTTTAATAGTTTTTGATAATTCTATTCTTGAGAAGTGTCTTCTTTTGTTTAGTGGAGATCCTTTTATATTGCATTGTATGTTGTTTTTAAACTTTTTACTTTCATGTTAGAATTATTATGCGACCTGGGGCGTTAACCTGTATTCGCAAAGGGTTTATATTCTAACGGCTTATCAATGTTGTGGATCGTTTCCAGGAGCGATGACCTAACGGTCACTGCGTATTCTGAACGGCTACTATTAGTAGGAACTCGCCCGATCAGCGTTATGGGTAATCTTAGTTAATTAATGATAACTGTATTAGACTAGAAGTATCTAAGATTAGGTAGTGGAGTTCTCCTGTTCAAAGCTAGGATCTCGCCCCCTTTATATATCTGGCGCTATTGGGTGTTGAGAATGAGCAATGACTGATCATTCCAGAAATGGAAGGCGCGCTCTTTAGAGAGTATAGAGTGTGCTCTGCCTTACCGTGGTG
>NKZD01001942.1:0-25271 GCA_002370635.1 Metschnikowia cerradonensis | reverse complement strand
CCGTGAAACACCGTACTTGAGAGAATATTGGAGGCCAATGTCATAACAATTCCAACTTACCAGAGAGTCTATGGAAACTCTCAACAGATAACGCATTTTCTGCAACGATAGTTGCGGCATCAGGTGGACCATAGATTAACCATGGTGTGATGTCCAGTGGTCAGTTACTGTGGGAAACTGTCCTCATAGTGTCTTCAAGGTATGTAAACACTTGAGGGGTGTTTACTTCAAGAGACGAAGAAGATGTTGAGTTGTCAGTGTCCATTGAAGTATTGGTGGGTCTGGTCTTTGGAGACATCTTGGTATGTCCCAGACATCTTGGTATGTCCCAGACAGATGATATTTGATTCAGTTACTTAAAAGATGGATATGGTCCAGACTCCCTTATATATGTGGGAGGTCTACCTTCACGGCACCAGGCGGTTGTAGTAACCACAGGTTCATATGAGGTCAGGTGTTAATGAAGAACAGGTGCTGATGAAGAACACGTGCTAATGAAGAACAGGTGCTGATGAAGAACACGTGCTAATGAAGAACAGGTGCTGATGAAGAACACGTGCTTTTCAAGAACCGGTGCTTTTGAAGAACACGTGCTAATGAAGAACACGTGCTTGTGAAGAACACGTGCTTTTGAAGAACCGGTGCTTTTGAAGAACACGTGCTAATGAAGAACACGTGCTTTGTTACCGCGCTATCCTTGCAAGCTATTGGGAATACTGAGCGTTCACCTTGTTACCGTTTTTCAACAAGACGAGTGGATAACTATCAAACGTTGCCGCGCCCCGTGTTAAGACTTCGGTCCTGTAAGGTACAACTTACATATCCCGGTATAATAATATATATTATATACTAAAACATATGTTGAAAAAAAAAACACCATATATTTCATTAACAGCTGATTGTACTTATAGCGAAAGTTTCTTAATGTGAGCTTTAATATTACCTACGATTTTCTTTGGTTTATTCCCTAATTCAATATTAAATATATATGATATGAGAAGGAACTAATTTAATTTAATTTATAAAATATAAAATATCATTACACCCACCATGGGTAGTACACTACCCATGTGAATGCTGNTAATTTAATTTATAAAATATAAAATATCATTACACCCACCATGGGTAGTACACTACCCATGTGAATGCTGAAAGCCTGCACTGGTCGATCAGATGTTGAGCGGCCTCCGGCCCTCAATACGACCTCTATTCCTCTATGCCGGACCAGTCTATATAAGGTGCGATGGTTCCTCCTTGAGGATTCATCGACGAATAAACATACAAAACACTAAAACAGAGTACTGGACGAGTCCAAGAATCTAACAATATATATTTGTTATGTTCTTTAATACATCTATGCCTAACTTCTTATATTCGTTGATGGTTCCTCAAGAGAGGAATCGGACTGGCTTATATACCTTTGAGAGAAACGTGGAACCGAAAAACTCTCTACCAGAACTATAGTAAGGATTGTTCTGGAATATTCGAAAGGACCCATCGGAGCACTTCGTGCATAGATGGCCAAACGCCGTATCACCATTGTAACAATCGGACTGAGAGGCTTCATAATATCTTCATAGGCAGGGCCCTGCCTATGGTGGATCTAACAGGCAGGATAAAATAAAGTAAAAAAAATATATATAAAATATGGTATATCTCCATTTCAACTAGTTATGGACTTCGTATACACACACCGGGCAATCGTCTGTCCTTTCAGTGTATTTTATAAATGTCTGGTCGTTCAGTTTCAACTTAAGTTTTAGTATATATTGATACTGTATACAGGGATATGTAAGTTGTACCTTACAAGACCAAAGTCTGTAAACGTGTGGCGAAGGAAGGTAAAAACCCTTCACCTGTCGGACGCCTGCACATAGCACATCACTGGCTTGTATGCAACACATCTACGAAGTACTGTGACTCCGCACATGCTAGGTACTTGTTGACAAGACGTACATCAATATATGAACAGAGAATAACACGTGACGACCGATTTCAGCCCCAAAAGTGTTTTTTACTATTTTCGTGCCAGAAGTTTCCCTGAAAAAAGAGGGAAAACTAGATCCACCAGTGTATTAAATCCTTATTTGAATGCTTGTCATATCACGTGACGAGGTCTACTGTCGGACAATGATCTCCAGTAATGATTCTAGCACAAAAACCGAAAAAATGAATATACATGTAGAAGCTAAACGCAAATGACTTTGCCCTTGACCCTTTTAATACTCTTTGTTCTGTTGTGATGGTCGGGGCCGACCGGAGATTACCCAAAACGGCAATTTCCCGGACCAACCTCATTCACGTATTTCTTCCAAGCCACATAACCATGGTTCAAGATCCAGAGGACCCTTCTTGCTATAGGCTTGCTATAGGCGTGCTATATGAAATGGATATCATAGTCTCATCTAGATAAGTGAAGACTTCAGAGAAGTGTTTGCTTCTAAAGTAGTGTGATTCTTATTATCACTACGAGAAGTTTTTGGTGGGTCTTTGGTGGGTCTGGTTTTGGGAGGCTTCTTGGTGTGTCTCCCTCTGTAGAAATATTGAATTAGTTATCTAATAGAAGTTTGTCGCGAAGGCCTCCTTATAATATGTGGGAGTTGGCCTTCACTCATCCTCGTGTGTTGATCTCTTAAGTTCATCAGGTCCATGTCACGTGTTTTAATAGTTAAGATTGTTGAACTTTACTACCCAAGCTCTTAATCAGGAACGATTATGTCATTGGTTCCCAATGCTATCATAACTTCTATTCTTATCTGTATCTAAACTATACTAAGAACTCTGATGATCACAACGTCGTCTCTTGTTTTTCTTGTCACTCTCCCATAAGAATATTCACATCCATTGTTATATGCTCCATCTCTCTCTGTTGTCAAACTCTTTGCCGACTTTGTTTTTTCCCAAGACAATGTCCAGAGCTTAGACGAACACTAGACCAGAGCTAGACAAGAGCCCAGCATTGTTGTTGGAAAATAGCACCGAATAAGAGCACGCACGGCGCTCTAGGCGCTCTAGGCTTGCAGGGCACGTCTCTACTGGTAAACAAAAAGCAAAGAAAGCAATTACCTTTTACTGAACCTTCAAGAACTATTTCTCAACTCTCTTGTGCCTAAATTAGGTTCAACAGAGTTTTGGGCATCATGTTCTTGTGTCGAAAAATCTCCAATTGCTGTCTGTCTGCATATATATATATATATATATAAACTGAATGACCCGATGCCAAGTAGTCAGACCCACCAATATTAATTAGTGTAGAGGTACTAATGTTTACTAAGGACTTGGAAAGTTTATGCAAATTTTGGTATACTGCATATAACACATATCACATCTTTAACACTCTTTATTCCAGTGTACACATAACTTCTACTAATAATCTGAGAGTATTATACAAAATTAACAATCACTTAAATCCTAGAAATACTCTACTAGTAAACACACACTTTTTTCATTTCTAGACATTAGTCGGAGGTGCGGGTGTGAAGCAGAAGATCACCAACTGCGAACTACTGCTCCCCCTCATGTACCGATTCAGATCTTTGACCAGATACACGGCACGAGCTACGGCACGGTATGCCAGCACGGCACGTGACCAGGGTTTACTGCCCATGCAAAAGTACCAAGAAAAACTTCAAGCCAAAGCGGCACAAATGGGTGTTTCTTCCATCGACGAGATGACCCAGAAACTCCAGGCAGACATCGAAGCCAAGAAAAAGCAAATGAATGCCGTGGACCCGTTAGCAGAGCTTGAAGCGCACGAAAAAAAGCAAGCGGAGAAAGCCCGTGCTAATCGGGCCAAAGCTTTTGCCGAAAGAGGTAAAATCGACCAAAAGAGTCCTCAGGCCCCCTACAAAACTTTACAATCGTTTGTTGATGTGGACAAAATCAGGCACCTCCCACCCAAGGAATTGGAGTTTGTCTGGCGTGCGCGGTTTGCCAGCAACGAAAGGGCCATGAGCGCGGTGTTACTGGGCGAGCAGTTCTCCCGTATGTTCGCCAACGCTTTTAAGAACCCCAACTTCATCTTGCCTCTTCCCAAAGAGGGCGATGGCTACGAGATGCATTTTGTGCAGTGGAATTTTGTGGGGCCTCAAACCACGCATTGTATGCTTACATCTTTGGCCGAGTACAAATTGCACAAGGATTACGCCAAGCCACACACCACATTGATGTTCCACCAGGACATCATGCACGATAAAGGCCTGGTGTTGATGAATGGGCAGGTGGAGGACGATGTGCCTCTTACGCTTGATGAGGCACAGTTGTTGGTGTTGAATGTGCAACGGTTTTATGGAGTGACCGAGAGCAAGTCCAAGTTGGCTTTATTGCAGGCCTTTAGTTCGGGTGACCTGGCCTTCGATATGGACGCCTTGATCAAGGAAGCTGCTTCTATGTGATAAACTATTGGATCTATTAACTATTGAACCTATGGTTCTGGACCTATTAACTACTGGATCTATGGTTCAGTAGGTAATAGGTCAGTAGTTAATACTAGATGTATGATCTAGGCAATGGTATTGGACATTTGATCTAGTCATTAATCCTGGACATATGATCTAGTGCTTACTGGTCATTTAATCTAGTAGTACTAGACATTTAAGCTAGTATTACTAGACACTTAATCTAGTAGTACTAGACATTTAATCTAGTTGGTATATAGAGAGAGCAGTGGTGAGATCATTTCTATAGACTATATATCAAGAGGTGACTTGGGATGCACATGATATCAAGTATATTCACTCGCCACTCATTACACTAGTATAGTGATATAGTAGTAGTACATAGTCAGTAGTGGAGGCAGTACTGAGAGCAGTATAGAAGCCGATTAGTCCCTGCTATGTTATACTCTCCCTCTTAAAGAACCGACTAGGTAGACCACTACCCATGGTGGATCCAACACCACTCGCTTCATAATTTTGAACGTACCACGAATGATATTGACAGACATCTCTATTCCTTCGAGGAATGTCAAAAAGACAAACCGGATGCTTCACCAATAAAAGGGGTTCTGAAAGGGATGTAAGAGGGTTTTGAAAGGGTTTCTGATTTTGTTCTGAAACGGTTCTGAAACGGTTATGAGATGGTTTCACAGGCCCGCATTGTCAAGTCAAGGGTAGTTGGTAAAGAATCAGATTCTTTTAATGTAAATAATAAGACAACGGATCAATCCCCATGGAAAGAGAACATCAGTTCCAGAACAAACCTCATTGCCATGCTTGTCATATTTCTCATCCCAATTTTCAGTCCGATTTCCAATATATAACTCTTCATAATACCCCAAATCTCTCTATCCTAGACTCAAGAGATCATCCAAAGATGTGGTCTTTTTCTTGGCTGCACGCTTGGGAGCCTTTAGTGTACGCTTGGCTGGGACTTTGACTGGTTTTTCCGGCACATAATCGTCGGAATCGGATTCTGACACCTGCACTATTTCCCTAGACTTTGGAGCTGCTTTTTTAGGAACGGTCTTTGAAGTTTGTTTGGGTGCAGTCCTTGTATTACTCCTCGGAATAGGAGTTTTTGTCTGGTTCATCTGAAAGTCTTCTTCGTCGGATTCCAAGAATGTGATTTTCTTTGCTGCTTGTTCCGGCACATTGACCTCCTTCAACGGCTTCCGTTTCGTATCGTAGCGTAGCTTATTGAGAAGCTGGCGAAACGACTTTTTCATGGATACATCGTCACCTGCATGGAACTCGGTTTCGTCGATATTAATTTTTTGGAGCTGAGCTGTGGCCGTGCTAATAGTTTTTTCCACGAAATCAGAGAAAATCTGCTTATCGTCCTGCTCAATGAACTTCTTGGTGGCCTCGAAAATGGCCTCCTCCGGTATTAAATGGAGGTCTGTCTCGCCTAAAGATTGCTTGAGGATATGATGTATGGAGACATTCTCGACTGGAGCAATAGGGCTTAGATCAAGGCCTTTTTTGGGCCTGGGCACCGCTTCCACCTTCCTTTTATGGTAGAGTAATATATCGTCAACATTAGCAATTTTTCCCACGTATCGATTAGAGAAACGACGGGCATTTTCCACCTCGTAATCTCCGGTATGATCAACTCTAAGCCGCACAAGCGGTAGAGCGTCGTTTTCGGTGCCTTCTTTGGCCCTGGTGATCATACTCTCCACCTGTTCATTTAAAAACGACGCAATGTCCGCCTTAGAAGCTGGACCTTCCACAAAATGTTCATCTCTCAAACATACATCTTCAATAATAAAAGGACGCACCGTGGAAAGCGGAATAGGCTCCAATGTATAATCTTTACCGCGGATTTTCAATACGAAAACGTGTTTTGGAGCTGCTTCCGCCTGGCAAAGTGACGTAGCCACAGAAGAACCTGCCTGGAGAGTATCGAAACCCGTAGTAGGGTTATATTGTGGAAACGGAATACATTCATGTTCATGGCCCCAGAGAACAAAGTCCAAAAAGCTCGGAAGAAAGTCTTCCGGCACATAAGACGTGATGGTATGACGATGATGGTTCTGGTGCAAGCACAAGAGATTAAAAAAGTCTGATTCCGAAGCCGGTTTCTGGAACGTCACATCTCCATTGCGCATAATCCGCTGGATCCGTTCATCTCGCACATTGTTTATACCGTAAAGTGCCAATTTCGTAAACCCTTTCTGGAACACCAAAGGCGTAACGGTGATTTTATCCAGGCAGGGAATATGGCCAAAGTAGTTAATGAGTCCAGTGGTGGCCAACACATCCAAAGGCGAAAGAAGACCTTCTCCCGTTGCATCATCGTGGTTTCCAGATATGGCAAAAACAGGAATGGATACATTCATATTGGGGTCCTCATAGTTAACCGAGTCGCCCACGCGTAGAGCCGGAGCAGGGTCACTCAACAATTCCAACTCACAAGGCCGGTCCCCCATACAATTCAAGCGGAGAGATTGGATCACATGGAGAAGAGATTTCTTCAGTGGCTTGGAAACATGGAATAAGTCGCCTCCTTGAACCACCATGTCTACGTCACGTGTCTTGGCAAGGTAGGTAATTTCCTGGAACGTACGCCACAGATCGTCTCCACGGACGGGGTCATTCTCGAGATACCCCACATGGTTATCTGTGGTGAGGAGAATGGAGAGCGTATTCTCGTCGTTGGGGAGGTGGTCCACGGGGGGCATGTATGGAGTATGGTGGAGTTGACTTGACTTGACTTGACTTGAGGTAGACATGGTGCGCGTGCAGGAAAAGAATGTATGGGAGAATCCATAATATCCAAGTCCTTAATAGACATCAGTACCTCTCATTAATTAATCAATGGGAAGGACTATGCCAGAGCAAAGAGGCTCCTATGTCTTACAACTGACTGAGAAAGGACCTCATTCAGAGTGTTTAAGAACTTTATACGGACACTCCCTCTGCGTTATAAAGACCGAATGTTCACCGACGCTCTCTTTAAGAGTCGCAGCAAGCAAACAAAGGTCTATTATCATCACTTGGTGACCAGTGGTATCATCAAAGATCTTGCAGGGACAAGAGATTGGCCGAGATACTGGATGAAGTTTTCTTGATCATCATCCTTATGACTATGTTCAATTATTTCATCTTGGAAATGATCTACAACACATTTTCTCCAACATCCAGTTGTCATCTTTGTGGTATTCCCTACTGTATTGCAATTTTAGACAAGGTTGGACCCATTTTCTTTGAATGCTCCATCGCTGTAGTCATTTGGGAAGAGTGCAAGATGTCAGACACTCCCTCGATTCAATACGCTGTTGGAAACCCTGATACTGATTTCAAAAAGCTCGATCTCTATTATCATTGTATCAAGACTCTTTTCACTCATCGAAAACCAACAAAACGAGGGAAAACCAACTAAACGTCGGATTGCTATTGAAATTCATGATGCATTGACTCCATTGACGCCTGATTTAACGCGCAAGAACATTTCTTATTTCAAGCTGTTTTATGGACGACGCTTTTGAACTTGATTTCATTAAAAAGCATTCATAGAAGGAGGTCTCAAAACTCACTGCGCAAACTTTCATTTCTTTAAACACTTTGGTGTTCTCTCTTGAGGTTTTTCCACTTCATTTTGAAGTTTCCTCTGACGCGCATTTATAGACTTATAGCCTATGAATAAGGGTATATATATTAGTGGGTCTGATTTCAGGAGAGATGTTGGTGTGATTTCCTTTTAATGAAGTGATTTCCTTTTGGTGGTAAAAACACCACGAACTCATCCTTTTACAGTGTTTTTCAAAATTATTCAAACCAGCGCGACAAAACTATTCAAACCAACGTGACAAAATGTTTCAAACCAGCGTGACAAAATGTTTCAAACCAGCGTGACAAAATGTTTCAAACCAGCGTGACAAAATGTTTCAAACCAAAAAGACAGAATGTTTCAAACCAAAAAGACAAAATAGTTCACACCAACTTTTATTCGAATTCAATATTCTGAAATCTTAAGTCTGGACGATTGCTTCTTATGTACTACATTTGGGAGTCTTGCAATGCCAATCAAGGGTGAAAAAAGGACGGAACTAAACTGGTTGTATTGTTGTCCTGTATATAACAACCTGTCCATTTGGTTTGAAAGACTGTGTGAAGGGGTACGAAACATTTTGTTGCGCTAGTTTGAATCATTTTGTCGCACTGGTTTGAATCATTTTGTCGCACTGGTTTGAATCATTTTGTCGCACTGGTATGAATACTTTTGAAAAAACTGTATATTGGTGTAACCCTTCACATGACCAAAATCACGGGACTGACTGCGGTGCTAAAGAGAGTAAGCAATAGCTATTTCTTAACAGAACCAGTGTGGGCTCATAACGGGGACAATAGAGAAGTAAAGAATTTGAATTGGGGTTATGAAATGGAACGCGACCAAGAAGAGATTTTGCAGTGAACTTTTAAGGGTATGGTTTTTTTTTTGTTTTTTTTGTAGAGTGGTATTTAGTCAGTGCAAGACACTGTAGTCTACTATTTCAGTATATTTTCTAGTGTGCACTTAGTGTGTGCTATTTCCCAGTATACAGTGTTTTTCAAAAAGTATTCAAACCAGCTCGGCAAAACGATTCAAACAACACTAGCAAAATTAAACAAACCAATACAAATAACCTGTAACAAGTTGTTATATACAGGATAACAAGGTGTAGAAGTGATAATTCCAGCTCAGCTAGGAATGGTGGGGAATCAGGTGGCCCGTAGAGTAACCATGGTTCAAGATCCAGAGGTCCCCTCTTACTGTAGGATACGGACCTCATTGCCTCATCAAGATATGTAAACACTTTAGGTGAAGTGTTTACTTCAGGTAGAGGCTGAGTCTCATTGTCAGTACGAGGAGTTTTGGTGGGTCTGGATTTGGGAGGCATCTTGGTATGTCTCCCTCGGTAGAGATATTCGATTAGTTCGCTAATAGTAGATGTGGCGAAGGCCTCCTTATATATGTGGGAGTTGGCCTTCATTGATCCTCGCTTGATCCTCGGAGGTACCGTTGGTCCTCGGCTGGTTCCAACAAGCGAGGTTGGGGGAAATATCCGAACAATGCTCTGCAAGCCTAGAGCACCATGCGCTCTTAGTCGGAGTTATTTTCCAACAGAAAGTAGTACTGTATCTCTGGTGTGCGGTAGTAGTCAGATGTGCGGAATTGGACCGGCTTGAGTGCTAGGTCTGCGCGCGCACGCTCAAACTCCACAGAGATACCTTCAGTAGCCATACACACGGCTTTGGACATACGCAGTTTTTGTGATTGTGATTGAGTTTGTGTTCGAGGAAACTGTATAAATACCGGTGATTTTCCTGTCCAGAAATTGGTGATTTGAAATTGGCTCTTGATACTACTGTCTGCTTGATCTAGAGTGTTATTGCGTTGGTGTGGTTTGTATAGGGTTGGATCTGACGTCAATCCCCGATCTACACTGTTTACACTTTTCCCAGGATCTACCAGATTTTCCAACCGCTTCTCAAGTTAAACCATACTGTATCCTATCTTACCTCAATTCACTTCCATACATCCACTACTACTACTACTACCACTACTCGCTAGTCCCTTACTCACTGGTTAGTCCCCTACATTAGTACTACTACTCATCACTGGCTTGTCCACTACTCATCACTGGCTAGTCCACTACTCATCACTGGCTAGTCCACTACTCATCACTGGCTAGTCTCACAATACTCATCAGCTGACTACTTATTCAGTCTAATCACATATTATACTAAATTGTGATAATCGCTGGCCATACTCGAGCTGAACTGGCTGACCGTTATTTAGTCTGACTTACTGATTGTTCCAAACTATTTCCCCATTGACCCGAATTGGATCCATAAATTGTTGCTGAACAATTAAAGTCTGTGCTACCACAGATTACCTTCTGCATCGACTACTTCCACGGTCACTGTCATTTAGAGTGCATTTAGAGTGTCATACTATCATCTATACAGGTCATTACTTCCGACTACTCATCTGAACACTTTGGATAGACATCAGATAACTGCTGAACAACTTCGTCAGGAAACTCGTCTTTGGAGAAATTCTTTATTTCAATTGCTAACGTCGCAGCGAATATCTTCAAAAATATTGCTCATTGTACTCAGTCCATTACTGCTCATTATCGGATTCTGACTGATACATTAATTTTTGGCTAAACTCTGATCCAACCCATTGGCTGACTCTGATTTATCCCATTGGCTGACTAGAGATATACCTGTCTGATACACCTGTCTGATTTAATTGGTTGGTTATTTTCTCTACAGATTCACCTGTCTCAAAATATCCAGAAATCGCAGTCTGATTTTACTACTTTTTCTAAAGATAATTGTCCAAGCTTGATCTTTTCTTTTTGATGAACGAAAACCGGCAACAGGACGAGATCGAGTCGCTCAAGTCCATCTATAACGATATCTTCGTGGACTTGACACCCCACAAAAAGGTATGGAGCCAGAATGCATCGCCACACTTCCAGATCCATCTCCAGTCCCATGAAAACCCGGACAGACCCGTCGTTTCCGTGGTTCTAGATATCCAGTTCACTCCTACTTACCCCCAACTGCCTCCGGTGGTACAGCTTCTCCAGCCCAAAAACCTCTTGAAGGCACGTCTACGCATGCTAGAACATAAGGTCGCTTCGGTACTTAAAGAGTATCTTGGAGAAGAGCTCTGTTTCACGCTTATTATGGACGTCAAGGAGCTTTTGGATGATTTCCAGCAGACCACGGAACAAGTGCTTTCTTTGGAGGAGGAACGCGTCAAACGGATGGAAAAAGAACGTCTTTTACTCGAGGAAAAGGAAACTGAGTCGCTCCGAAGAGCTCAATCCGCCAAATTAAGACAGCTGGCCGAAATCCATCGCCAGATCAAGGAATTGCACCAGGACGAGTCGTACCTGGACCTATATCCACAAAGTTATACGCTGTTGGAGACCGCAGACGATTTGGTGCCTGCATCGCAGTCTGCTTTCGTGTTCGATAGCGTTCTTGTGGGCGATGTGCCGGACTCCAACTCCCATTTTCGGTTCCGGGCCGTGGAGGGCTTCATACGCTACACCAGCAAAAACCTTCTTCTGTCTATTTCCACTCAACACATTGTGCGGCCATATGTTCCACCCCCAACCAAACGACGGTTTTCCGATGGCCAGTTCTCGTCTCTCTCGTACCTACTTACAGAAATCTCGCTCTCCGATCCTCATTGGCTGTCTGCAGCGGGGAAATCCGAGATCCAGAGCCTTGAGTTGGAGCTAGAAACTGCCATGTCGCTTAATAACTCACCGTCAATACTAAAGGTGTACGGGTTTCAGATCGACCACAAGAAGAGCCTTGATCTGTGGACTATCCGTATTTTGACGGAGTATTCGCTGACCCAGCAATACATTGATGAGATTCTCGTAACGACTGAATCCATTAGTTGGGCTTTAGCACGTTCTTGGATGATCCAGTTGCTTCCTGGCCTAGAACTTCTTCATACCTCGGGTGTTTCCCACCGTTTGATTTGTCCATTGAGTGTACTTCTTTGCCATAAAGATGATGATCCCAGCGATAAAACACTCAAATACTGCCACCCCAATTATGGTTATAACCTTTTGCGGATGAAAAATTTGGGATATGAGTCGCTGTTCACTTTTCCTTTTGTGCCCAAGAACTGGGCAGACCCTGATCCTTCGGGGGGACTTGCCAAGACGGATATCTGGCAACTTGGTGTGCTTTTCTTGCGCATCATGCTTGATTATGATATAGTGGATGGAGAATTCCGATCACCCGACGATTTCTTGGTGAATTTTAATCCACGTGACTACCCTGGAATGGAGGAGTATGCCGAAAGAGTATACGACCTTTTAAGTCGCATGCTCCAGCCGAAACTGCAGAAAAGATCGAGTCTTTTAGAGCTCAATGCAGTGAAATTCTTCCGGTCTGGCATAGAATCGGACCTTGACCCGCTCAATACGCTTCGCTCCGATCCTATTGGTTCCTCCAAGTACCAGAGGAGTCTGCTTAATTTGGCCTGGCGAAATATGGTTTCTGCACGAGTCCCTCGTCGAAGACTGGATGTCCAAAATCAAATCTTCGACGATTCACATGTTATGGAAACAGAAGATTTCCATAGTTCGTCCCGGTACGCCAGAGATTTTGAAGAGGTTGGAAAACTCGGCAAGGGGGGCTTTGGCGAGGTGGTCAAGGCCCGGAACAAGATGGAAGGTACATTTTATGCCATCAAAAAAATCAAGCATCGCCAGGATAAATTGGAAACACTTCTTTCCGAGGTCTTCTCGTTGGCCAGGCTCAACCACCAGTACATTGTACGGTATTACGGGTGCTGGGTGGAGGAGATCGACGTGAATGCGAGTGTATTCGCTTCGGACTCTGAGTCTAGCGAATCAGATGGAGACTTTGAGAGTCCCATGATAGCACGGTCCCCCTCTTTCATCAGTCACGATAACTCGTTCCAGGTGGACTACTTTACCAATTCCGTGGCTCTGTTGGATTACAGTTTCGACAGTCGCATAGTGTTTGGAAGCGACACTGAGACTGAAAGTGAAAGTGGAGATGAAAGCGAAGAAGATAGTGATAGTGATAGTGATGGAGACACTGGCAGTGAAGAAGAGAGTGAAACTGATAGTTATAGTGGTGTCAATGGAGGAAGAGAGACTATGAGGACAAACGGAGCCAAGGTCCCCAAAAGGTCCATTCTCTATATCCAGATGGAGTTCTGTGAAAATAATACGCTTGCGGATTTGATCGAAAGAGGACTCCCCCAGAATCCCAGCGAGTACTGGCGTCTTTTTCGTCAGATGTTGGAGGCGGTGTCGTACATCCACAGCTCGGGCTTTATCCACCGAGACTTGAAGCCCACCAATATCTTTATTGACAAGTCCAATAATGTGAAAGTGGGCGACTTCGGCTTGGCTAAGAACCTGCAGTTATCGTCTGCTCTTGCCCAAAACAATCAGGTGTCTACACCCAACAATGACCTCTCCACGGTGGTGGGCACCTTCTTCTATACGGCCCGGGAAGTGGCTACGGGTACCTATGACGAAAAAATCGACATGTACTCGTTGGGAATCATCTTCTTTGAGATGTGTTACCAGTTGGGAACGGGTATGGAGCGAGCCATGATCCTCAACGACTTGCGGTTGGTGGATGTCAAGTTCCCTCCCGATTTTTCCGCTCGAAAAGCCACTGAACGTCAGATTATTAAGCAGCTTCTCGACCATAGTCCATGCAAGCGTCCTGGAGCTGCAGAATTGCTCCAAAGTGGGCTTATCCCAGTGGAACACCAGGATATCATCATCAAAGAAGCTCTCAAGTCGTTGGCAGATCCTGCATCTCCTTGGCAGCAGCAGGTCCGGGATACACTCTTCAACCAGCCTCCGTCGTTAGCAAGAGACATTATGTTTGACCGTGTGGGTAAGAGCTCGCATGGGTCCATGATGGAGGCCACCACACCGGATTTCTTGGTATTCAGTGGGACTATCGATCAGATCCTGCAGATATTCCGGAACCACGGAGCCATCCAGAATTATTACGGCAGTTTCTTGATTCCCCGGTCGGCTATGCAGGTCCAGGAACATACTTATGAGGTTCTTGATCGGAGTGGTTCTGTGCTTACGCTAACTTATGACCTAGTGTTACCCACAGCTCGTTTTTTGAGCAGGGAACACATGAAAGTGCCCAAGATCTTCACGCATGAATTTGTCTACCGGCCCAACGTGCGTGGTCTTGGGAATCCAGATAAGTACAGTGCCATGTCATTTGACATCATTTCCCATAGCACGGATACTTTGATAGCGGACTCTGCCGAGGTGTTGAAGTCAGTGGACGAGATTATTGGGGCAGTTCCTGCACTCAACACGAAGAATTCCCAAACCATCATGGTTATCAATCATATGGATATTCTCAATAGTGTGATCAACTTTGCTTTTGGAAGTTCTCGTCTTACCAATAAGCGCAGTGAGCTCATGGGAATCCTTTCTCAATTGGGAATCGAACGGGGAGCAGAGGATATCAAGGCTTGTCTTCGGAACGAGTTCAAAATCCAGCATACGGTGGTGAAAGACTTGGTGGATCTCTTCAACTTTATGGTGGAGCCCGAAACCGCCAAATCGAAACTCCGTAAGATCATGATGGATTCTCCTCTTTTAGGAAGGGTCGAAAAGGCTTTGGCCAATATTGCAGATATCCTAAAGGTGGCCCAGAAATTGGGCACTTCCACCAAGGTGCTCTTTTCCCCATTGAGCAACTATAACGCCAAATATTACGGAGGAAATTTCATGTTTCAGGTGATCCACCGTGTGGAAAAAAACAGGAAATACTCTCGTATAGCCACTGGAGGCCGGTACGATAACTTGATTGGAGATCTCTCCAACGAACTGCTGATTAAAAGAGGCACTGCACATGCGGTCGGGGTTCAGCTCACCACCACGCTTTTATTTGTCATGACAAAAAATGGGCTTCTCAAATCGAAGCCTCTGCAGAAATGGCCAGCCAGCAGATGCGATATCCTCGTGGGGTGCCAGCACTCAGTACTTGCTCATAGTGGGTTTGGGTTGCTTGGAGAGATGTGGTCACGTGATATTCGATGTGATTACTACGTAACTTCTTCCTATGATGACCTTGTGACCAGGGCCCTGCAGGACGGGGCCAACTGGGTTGTTCTTTTGAAACAGGCAAATGTGGCGGGGAAAAGGGGCCGAAAAAGCCTGTTCAAACCCATCCGGGTACGGAACTTGGCTCTGAATAGAGATACAGATTTGGACTACGATGAAGCAGTGGCTTTTTTCCTCTCGGAAGTCCATGGCCGAACTCTGGAGATGGATAATCATGAAACGAAAACTGAAGAAGACCAGGAAGTACTGCACATTGCCGAATCTTTATTCAACATTGATCTTGACCAAAAAGTCAATGTGATTCCCAACCTCGCCAAAGGCCGCAAGAATAATAAGCGGGATAAATGGGAGTATGAGAATGACCTGAAGTTGGCAGCTGCAGGCATGATGCGGGAGATGTCTACAGCCACGATTCTTACGGTGGATCTGACGAATGCAGTATTGGATATGATTCTGGCCACGTCCATGCAGGTTCTGCAGGAGGAATGGCTTAAACGGGCATTTTCCACTAATAACAGGCTTCCTCGGAGTTTTGGTGTGAATATCTGGGATGCATTAAAGAAGGAAGCTGAACGGGGTTCCCGATGGGTCATCCTTCACGCACCCAAAACTGACTACACCACCGTGATCGATGTGCAGAGGTAATGAACAGGTCGGAATATTATCTGGAACCATTTTTCAAAAGAGTCAACTACTGCAATTTCTATAGCAATTGGGGGATGTTTTCAAGACGAACTGGTGCTATTAAATTAGACTCAGAAAAGGTTCGCCGCTTCACCTGGTACTCCAAAAGTTCTTCTTTCGATTGCAAATGGTAGAAACTCCGCTCGATGTCCCCCATTTCTTGACTTGTCCATGGTACGGGTATATATGGTTGGTTTGTTTGAGGATCTTTTTATGGTGATGGTGGGTTTTTTGTGGATATTTCTATGGTGATGATGGGTTTGTTTGAGGATCTTTCTATGGTGATGGTGGACCTGTTTGAGAATCTTTCTATGGTGATGGTGGATCTGTTTAAGAATCTTCCTATGATGATGATGGGTCAGTCTGAAGTATAATCATGTGTGCAAAGTACACGACGTTTGGTTGAGCTAAGATTTCGCTTGTCCATATTTTGATGGCTACCAATACTAATCTTGATAGCTGAGTTCCAGCATTGGTATAATATTCTACTGTGGGACGACAGTGCAAGTACGGTATTATAATACTGTACATGTAGAAATTTCTATCGCAAGTATCAAGTGGCCTGATCGAGTTCACTCATACAAGTCTAGGATTGAGAGACCGCAAACGAACTTGGACTCTACACCCATGAGCATATTTTCCCAAAGTCTAGTCTATTAACAAATAATACATGTTGTTAGATTCCGGTTACGTCAGGTACTCTGTTTACTATGTTCATTCGCCGCTGGTTCCTCCTCCCTAGAGGAACCCTCACGCCTTATATAGACTAGTCCGGCATAGGGGAATGGAGGTCGTAATGACCCCTTCACACAGTCTTTCAAACCAATGTTACAAAAACTAATACACTTAACTTATTACACTACAGTAGTTCAAATAGACTTAAAGAGTAATTGGTACAAAACAATTGTGAATATGGGGTCACGTGCAATTTCTTATATACTTGTTTGCTTGATAAGAATAACATGAATGATTACATAACCCCTAACAAGTTGTTGTATACAGGAAAACAAGGAAACCAGTTCAGTTCAGTTCAGTTCCGTCCATTTTTCACCCTTGATTGATACTGCACGACTTTTGTCCCAAATGCAGTACTATATGAGGCAATCGTCGAGATTTAAGATTTAAGATTTAAGATTTCAGAATATTAAATTCGAATGAAAATTGGTGTGAAATATTATGCCATTTGGTTTGAAAGACTGTGTGGGAGAGTACGAAACTTTTTGAATTATTGGTTTGTTTAATTTTGCTAGTGTTAGTGTGGTTTGAATAGTTTTTAAAAACACTGTACATATTCTGGTGTAATGGTGGATTTGGTGAAAAACGCGAACATTTTGGGTGCAAAAAACCAAGTGTCTACTACAGTATATATACTAGTACTGCTCTTCCATATTTTTCCACTGCTCTCCTATACAGTTCTATACAGTTCCATACACTACTATACACTTCTATACTCTCCTATACACTACTATACACTACTATACACTACTATACACTACTATACACTTCTATACTCTCCTATATTCTCCTATACTCTTCTATACTCTTCTACAATATGTCAGTATTCTATACTGACTACTCTGGTTTAGTAGTAGTCAGCTCATAATGCTACTATACATGACTTATTTATTTGCAAATGAACTCATGACATAGATCTAATTATTTATATCGTCTTCTGAAAACCTTAGATATGCTTTCTAATATTCTCCTAGCTGTTATCTAGCTGTGTCTGTCTCGGCCTCTTCTTAATCTGGGATCGAAGTGCGACATACCAGTCTAGTAAAAAATTCTCCCGGGTACTGTATCACTGTTAAGTGTATATAGTATAATAGTGATGGCGTTTAAAACCGTCCTTCTAAATTATCTATTATTTGTTGTCTATTGATTCCCATAATTAGTGCCTACTGTGCAGTACTTTTGTTTGTAGATTATTTAATGCATCTTCCGCAACGATAGTTGCGGTACCTGGAGGGGGTGTACCATAGATTAACCACGGTGTGATGTCCAGTGGACCATTGCTGAGGGACACTCTCCTCATAGTCTCATCAAGGTATGTAAACACTTGAGGAGTGTTTACTTCAGGAGAAGAAGAAGTAGAGTTATCAGTGTCCATTGAAGTATTGGTGGGTCTGGTCTTTGGAGACATCGTAGTATGCTCCAGACAGATGATATTTCATTGAATTACTTAAAAGATGGATATGGTCCAGACTCCCTCATATATGTGGGCGGTCTACCTTCACGGCACCAGGCGGTTGTAGTAACCTCAGGTGCTTATGAAGAACAGGGGCTTGTTACCGCGCTATTCCTGCAAGCCATTGGGGATACGGAGCGCGTTCACCTTGTTACCGTTTTTCAACATTGTTAATGTCTACTAGTATTAACGCTTGGTTGTTTAAATCTATTTTCTTTTCAAAGGTAAAAGGTAACAAATAGACTTTTCAACGTTTCAGTTCAAATGAGTAAATAGGTCTAAAATACTGAAGTCATTCCCTAGCCAAAATGGTACTTTACTTTTCTCATCATCATGAGGCCTTCCGATACGTTATGTGCAGTCCAAATCTAATTCTGCCAAATTAAAAGAATTTAAACGGGAAAAAAAATTTCCTTTTATAGCATTCCGATACTAGAACTTTATATTTTAATAAACTAACTCTTAAAAAGGCTTCAATGTTTTTTTTTTGACCATTTCTCGAGACATCTCAATCTTGCGGCTGCAAAAAAAATCTGTATATTCCTTTGCTGAAGCGAATCTAAGGTAAGTTGCATGCATTTGACTCTAAGGCAAATACTGTTGGACTTTATCATTCTGAAGTCAATAATCAGTGAAGGTTCGTGTCTTTATTCATTCTTGGGTTCTTAGTTGTGCTACTAATTTCGCACTAGGCAATCCGTGAAATTCTGATTACTCGTGATACCAGCTCAACCTAGACCCGGAATCCCCTCTATATATACTTGGGATTCCCCCTGGACTCCTTGCTTTTTGGGTGTGGACTTCGTAATACCTTATCTGACGTCAAACCTGACTACTCCTGATAACCAAGACCCAATTACAATACTAGTCTTCAGTCATGCATTCCTCGGAACCTTATGAGGCTTGTCCAATTCCGAGTTGAGAAATAGGAGCCGCGGCTCTATGTTTCCCTGAGACCGCGCTCACTCCAGTGACGCGGAGGTCGTGTGAAGGCTCACCCCAATATAAACGGACAAGCTCCTCCTAATTTATAACACCACCACCAAAAATATATATCAGCTGAGGGTGGACATACCAAGATGTCTACAGATACCAGACCCACGAATATTAATTAGTGTAGAGGTACTGATGTTTACCAATGACTTGGACTGAGTTCTTAATATTCAGTTGTACTGCAGATTATGCCGTTCCTGCATACAAGCACCCGCTTATCTCACATGTTCAACAAATACAATAGGTATTTGAACGTCTCTTTCAGAAATTTCTTCTGTTAAAAAATATTTTTAATTTTTCTTCTAAGAATTAAGATAAAAATTTGAAAGGTTATAATATTAAAATATAGGAAAAAAAACTAAACATACATCTTGACTTCTGGGGTACTCTGTGTTGATTTTATGGGCACTAAAGTGACGTAAATGGCTACCAGATTGTACAGTCCCCTTTATATATATTTTGAATAAATGCATTGGTTTTTGTACTTCTTTTTCCTCCACAATCAACAAAAACATTTGCCTGATACCGAGAAATTTAAGTTCAATTAGAGACACCAGACCAAAATAAGACTCTTTAATAGAATCTTAACTCATCTCTTTAATTCCGGACCTGTTTCATTGTTGTACCATGAGACGGACCACCATGAGACGGACCACCATGAGACGGACCACCATGAGACGGACCACCATGAGACGAAACCAACCAGTTTTCGCAACCACAAACGGTCGCAACCAACCTTACCTGGCAGCGCAGATGAAGCAGACCAGTTTAGGAACAGAGCAGAATAAGATGAATTCCTATAGTTTCGCCTCTAAATCTGCTAGTATATCTGAGTCTACTATCTCTGAGTCTACTTTCACTGAACCAACTCTCAGAAAGTCCACTACTGTTGGTACTAAGTGCACCAATATGGAGTCCATGGATGGAGGGTACTTTAGAGAGTGTACTAGGGATACCAACAGAGAGTGTTCATTTAGAGATCCTGTTAAATTATCACCTCGTCTTCCTGCTGACACTACTACTACTCAAGCTTTCAACTCTGGTGCAACTAGTCAAACCCAGCAGAGGAGACCTCAGCCTGATCCTTCTAGGTATGTTCCCAAGTATCATACTACTAGGGAGCAGCAAGCATTGACTGTTTCAGAAGCCAAAGCTACTTTCTCTGAAAAACTCCTGGACTTGTTACTGCCTGAAGGTGTTGCGTTGTTCAAGAAGGAGATGCCGGTTGCACCTGGAATTGGGTGCGAAAATGCGCACTCAGTACCAATGCCCAAGAATCTCAAACAACAGGAGAATTCGCACGCCGCTCATTTCCAAGCTACCAAGAAATGGAGCAAGGTGCTTACCAAAATCCGTCTTTTAAAGAAACACAATGATTGTTAGCTTAAAAGAACCTCGGTTTGCAATTTGGATGATTGTCCTGTGAGAGCAGGAAGTGTGCGCCGTCTCTCGGCCAGTCGCGCTTACTGCAAGATCCGCTGCTTTGCATTAAAAGTAGCTGGCAAACCAATTAGCGCGGCCTGGGAGGATATCAATGATCCATACTATGTCAATTACGAGGATATGAGTCCTGAAAGATTGGTTGCTTTGGCTCGAGAGCACCATCACAGAAAGTACCAGGTTTCAAAGTTTCGCGCCAGACTTGAAAAGGAGCTCGCGCTGGTTTCTGCTGTTGCAGAAGAGAGGCGTTCAAAGTTTGCCTTTGACGACCGTGATTATAATTACAGAGCTCCTGTTGCGCTTGAAAATTTGGCTGAGCCTGGTAAAATTAGAGCTGAAATTGTGGAGAGACATCCATATTTGAGACTTGATGAGCCACAAAGGTCAGAGCAAAGGCAAAGTCAGAGAGTGGACACTAAGCAAAGTCCACCAAAAGAAGTTAGGGAAACGGTAAGAGCTCCAGTCAACGCTTTATTGGCCAGAATCCCAGAAGTCAGAGCTCCAGTCAGAGCTCAAAGAGTTGAAGAAGTCAGAGTTCCAATTACCAGAACTCCATCAGTCAAAATCCCAGTCAGAACCCCAGAAATCAAAGTTGCAGAAGTCAAAGTCGCAGAAGTCAAAGTCCCAGGTTTTGAGGACCCAGTGTCAACCCATTCCGCTTGGAAAATGCCCAGTCGGGATGTTTCTACTTTTCAACTACCCGTTGAGAATCCTTGGGAAAGCATCACGGAGAATCCCTGGGCAAGTCATGTTCCAGAAGCTCCCGTTCTGAAGGCTCAAGTTCAAGGAGCCGTCACTGCTCCAAAGTCAGTCTCAGCTAAGCTGACAATTACTCCAAAGACCACAGCTACAATGGTCTCTGACAAGGCTGAAGCCGTGGTAGAAGAAGTAACTGTTGCAGACTCTGAAATTGTCACAGAAGCTGAAATTGTCGCAAAGGCTGAGGTCGAGGCTGAGGTCGAGGCTGCGATCGAGGCTGAGATCGAGGATCATGGTGATCAGATCATAGCTGAGATTGAAGAAGTCATTCCAAAGATTTCCCCGGCGAAAGTGAATGTTGAAGCCAGAAATAAAAACTGCAAGGCTTTAATAACTTTTACTTCTGGGAAAAGTCAATCAGGAATAGCTAGCCGCAAAGCAGCTTTACTCAAGAGAGCCACTAAAGAAAATGAAGTGCGCCATACCCAGATCCCAGCAGACATCAAGATTGCCTTGAAGGTCAAGTCTAAGTTTCTTGCAGGCAAATTGGATTCAAAAGAGCCTGTTTCAAAAGTAACGGGTGCTCCTATTAGGAAGTTGGATCTCTCCAAGTTCATGGCCAAGGAACCACAAGCAAAAGCCAAAGCACTCTCTAAGAAGTTGGATCTCTCAAGGTACAACGCCAAGGAGATCGAGGAACAGATCAGAGCAGCTCCCAACAAATTGGATCTCTCCAATTTCATGATGAAGGAGCCAGAGTTGAAAGGAAGACCTGCCCCAAAGAAGTTGGACCTTTCCAAGTTCAGTGTGAAGGATATTGAGGAGAAGTTCAGAATTGGTCCTAAGAAATTGGATCTCTCGAAGTTCAATATCAAGGATGTTGAGGAAAAGGTCAAGGTTGCACCTAGGAAATTGGATCTTAGCAAATTCGAAGCCATCAACACGAATACTAAGACTAAGATGCCTAATGCTGCTCCTCCAAAGACCATTTCTCAAAAAGCTACTACGACTCCCCTCTCTATTGTCAAGAACATTGTGTCTGCTATTGCTGCTCCAGTCCAACAAGTCTGTGAGACTCAGGTGGACAGCTAGCTTCAAAAGCCAAAGAGCCAATTATGGATCGAGCTCAATTTAGAAGCTGTTTTGGTTCCGCACCTTAACCACAACACCTTTGAGTTACAAAGCCTTGTTGTTGATGTAAAGATTCTCTGCAGAAGTGAATGCGAGAACAAACTCAATGAGTACTTGGCTTAATTGAGACTCGTGGTGAGTGTGGACAAACAAGAGTCCTTGAGATTCGAGGAGATCAACAACAATGACAGAGTCACTGATACCTACAAACTGGTTCCAGCCTTTGTTGGAGTTTCCCAGAATGATGTGGCCCAAGACCTGTCGCTGATTGTACTGGAACCCTGTACCAGTCAACTTTCGCACCTACAAACAGTGGTGCGAGCACAGGATGTCTTGATGAGCCAATGCAAGAAGAAATTCTTGGCTCAATTCAATATCCATGATAGGATCGAGGATTACCTCAAGTGTCTTCTTGAGAACATACAATCTACGGGCAAAGAGTTTGTGAAGATATGCCTTGAAATGGCTACAGACAATGCAGACCGCGACAATTATGATGACTACGAGCACAGACTCTGTGCAATGATGGAGGACTTGGACACAATGGAAAAGATGGACCACAGTGCTAGAAACAGCATTCAGAAAATTAAGAATGGTTTTTCTGTGAGTCTCAAGAATGTGATCCAAGGCCACACTGATGCCTGTGCTATCAAGCAGAAGTACATGGACCAGTTCCACAAGGTAGTGATGCAAGCACTGGACTCTGGGCCACTAACTCCCAATCAACTCAAGGAAATGATTGGTTGTGCTGGTCTTGAAACCCAAAAAGGGTTCTTAGATGAGAGTCTTCATTTGCGGGCCCATGAGGTATTGCTGCAAAAAATGGACCGTCTTACTGCGTTCTACAAAGTAGTGAGCCGTGCGCGCGAACTGTTGCAACTCACTTATACTCAAGTGACACTGCGCTTCGTGACTCACATGTATGAGTCTCACGGAGTGAGAAGACAGTGAGACGGCCATTGCTATGGTTGTCTCAATGCCTACCTACATTGACTACTGAGATTGACTACTGCCATTGATGACTATAATGACTGACAATGACTGACAATAATGACTGACTGACTATAATGAATGCGATGAAGACTGACTATCCTCATTGTTATAGAAGAACAAAAAAAAAACAAAAGAAAAAAAAAACAGAAAAAAGAAAAGACTGGGAAAATGGACGTGATGATCGATTACTTATGACTACTAACTGATATGGTAGATGAAAGTGAGATATTGGGCAAAGACAGGGAATTTCTTAAGATTGATGATGAACTGAACGTATCCGGTAATGAACCTTATGTACGCCTCTGGATGGTGAAGGTGCAATGAACCCTTAAAAGTGGGATTGTGGCATCGTGTAATGAACCTTGGCGAGCTGGAAGGGATTGTGAAAGATAACAATTAAGTCCATCATGAATCAAAACGAAAGCAGCTGTATTTTCAAATACTCCACTAGAGTCTACTATAGAATTAAATGGTCACAACTATGAGAGAACTTCCGAAATTGAACCCGAAAAAAAACAGTTGCTAATAGTTGCTAGGAATTGACTAATATAAATAAGAAGTGTAGCAGTAGTGAGTAGGAGTTGAGATCAAAGACTAGAAATTGGTTGGTAGAGCTCGAAAACGATAACTAGACGAAAACCCAATAAATAATCAATAGTAACTGGTTTGGATTAGCTTTGGACGTTTCTTCACCCGGGCCTTCACCAGGGCCTTCAACAAAGTACTTGTCAATACACGGAGTCAAGGTACTAAGTAGTGAGTTGGATACAGGCCAGGTGTGTACTATGTGCAGGTCATAAACGAGTGGTTTGTTTGGAATTGTTGTATACACTCCCATAATCTGGAATAGTTATCACGTTCTTAACTTTGGTACTTCAGTAACCATTTCTGAAGTTTCCATTCTATCTTTATCTATATAAAACTAGGATGTCCTTTACTTGTTGTCCCAATTGATACCGTTCAAGTCTGAGCGGGACCCTCTCTATATATATAGTCAGGTCTGGGACTCCAGCCCTAACCCACTCAGCCCATTGTCTTCTCCAGAACAATGGCCCATATTGGACAAGTGTGAGACAAGTGTCCTCGAGAGAGACATGTTGGCAGTGGACCGCTCGAGGACAATACCAATCATTGTTTCATCTGTATGCAGTAACGGGAACACGCAGTACCCGCAGGTGTACTTGTTCCTCAAGTTCAACATGGTTAACTATCAAACGAATCCGCGCCCCGTCTTAAGACTTCTGGTCTTGTAAGGTACAACTTACATATTCCTGTATAATAATATATACTAAAACATATGTTGAAAGTACTTAAACTAAAGAAAAGCTGGGACTAAAAAGAATTGTGAGTTAAATTCTTGTTACGTCAGCTACTCTGTTTTTTTTACTATGTTCATTCACCGATGATTCCTCTTCTTGACGAATCTGAGTTACTTATATAACGCTTCACCGGAACAATAGTTTCCATTGTCCTAGTTCACCGCCGGCCATCCTGGTCACTGCAGTCCATTCTGGTACATCTTGCAATTATGACTGTTAGATGGATGGTAGATGGATGGTAGATGCATGGTAGATGCATGGTAGATGCATGGTAGATGGATGGTTAGAAAGCCTTTTACAATGTATATTGGTAGTATCAAGCTGAGAGGCTTCATAATACCTCAATAGGTTGATTAGTAGATCACTGTCTATGGTAAATTTGACAATTTGGCTCTTGTTTCTATAGTATAAGTGCTCATTAGACCGTTACCCGATTCTTAAGATTCTGAATTCTATATATACACTTTAGAGGTTAGGTATATGGGACCCATAAAGTTGTGTACTGCATATAGTGCTTGAGATGGGTATAGATTGAGTTATGATTATGGAAATTTTGCAATTGGATCCATAAACAAATAACAATTTTGAACTTCGTATCACCATGGTTTGTTTGGATTAAGTAATATAGACCTGAGTTTATGTTTATTATTGTTTGATATCGTTTCTATTTATCTCTATTGGTTAATTGTGTTGAACTTGTTGGACATGCGATATGTGTCAACCTGTGAGTGCGGGCAACTGTGAAACATGTTGCCTGCAGGTCAACGACAATACA